>VDFB02239575.1:0-11865 GCA_007258455.2 Sequoia sempervirens | reverse complement strand
TTAGACAAAAAGGGATAAATTTGGACCAATGTAGGTGTCCAAATTTAGGTGTCTACATGTATTTATATGCAAAATGATGTATTTTATTGGGTTTATATGAATATGTGAGTATTTCTATCATACTGACACATCTTGTTGAGTGAACATGGATTTCTAATACCGATGGAATTGAGGGGATTCACTTAGCCATTGTGTGTGTTGTGCTTGGGATCCTATGGATTATTGATTTATATGTTGGGTTGTGTGATTTCCTTATATAGTATGCATCATGTAATTATGTGATTATATTTTGTAGTGTATTTGAATTTTAAATTTTGGGGAAGTTCATTTTTAAGTGTGTTTAGGGGGTTCTAGGGTGTGTTTAATGTGCTAAAAGTAAGCCTAGGACCTAAAGGAATGGGTGGGGAGGTTATTTTTGTTGTGTGTAATCTTTTAAAAAGTGTTTTAACCCATATTTTGTCCCCACTCATAAGAGTGACGAAAATGGGTGGTTGGTTAAGTGGTTGAGCAGGTTATGTGAGGGAGTTATTTCTCCCTTACCTTTAAAACCTCTTCCTCATGGAGAGGAGGGGGTTACCATGCTTATTTTTCTCTTTGCTCTTTTGGGATCTTGAATTGTTTTCTTTGGGAAATCTTGGGAGAGAGAAGGAAGAGATTTCTGGGAGAGGATCCATTGGTGTCTACCATTAGTGGGATCATAGCATTAGAGGTAATTCATCTTCCTTGATATTTCATGGTGTTATGTTGTGCATTGTTAAAAAGTGGATTTGATTGTAGGGTTTCATTTTTGGGTTTCTTTTGTTGTGATAGGTTTTGTTGTATTTTATGATGTCTTTTGTTGTGCTGTTTGCTTGTGTGTTCCTTTTAGGGGATTTGACCCCCTCTTGTATAGAGGAGCTTTTAGTCCTCCACATGCAGGGGTCATGAGTGGATGTGGCTTCCACACTTAGGGGATTTTTATGTTCGGGATAAGAGTATCCCCTCTTTGAGTAATGGCCATTACCGAGGGTATGAGTACCCTTGTATCTATGGGATATGAGTATCCCATTTTATATTTTCAACTATATGCATTGGGAGAAATAAGGGGTGTTGAGTTGTGGAGGTGTTGGTATGGAGATTTTGTGGAGCACTATTATAGAGATTTGATATATTTGTTTCACCCATGTCTGGTTGAGCCCCCACTCCCCCTAAGTGGTTTACCCTTGGGATAAACCAATGTTATAGCTTTCCTATTTGCGATTTTGGTTTGATAATGTGAGAGATGTTGTATATGTGTGAGTAAAGTGGTTTAAATCAAATGTGTTTTTTTGTGTTGAGTCTTTTTGGTGGCTAAGTGATAACCCTATGCTCGAGGGTGGGTTGTTTAATGGCCCTATGGTTGGGTGGAGAGCCTGTTAGTATAATGTGGTTTTTCCATACACTTTCCTTTTTTCAGGTTTCTTGGAGGGTGTTTTTGAAGATGATGTGAAAGTTGTGCACGTCTGTGGAAAGAAAGGAAACATTGTACTGGAAAAGAAAATGTTCTTATGTGGCATTGTAATGTGCACTTCACAATTCTATGAATCCTTGCAAGAGTTGTGATTCATTTATTTAAGAAAAAAGATCATTGGCCATTTGATGTTTCAAAATTGTTTTATTTAGGTTGTATTTTCATATATGATTTTTTTTTTTTATGAGTGGAGAAATATGGCATTGTACTCTATTGTGTAAATTTTCTTACATGTTCTTTCATTTAGATGGAAAAGAACTATTAATTAAGATATTAATAGAAAGAAAATTATTTCCTTATACCCATTACATAGCATGGAAAGGAACTCACATAGCATTTAAATTCCTAAGGTTGGAACGGTTATAGTAAACAGATTTGAAAATAAAGATAAGTATATACATTGTTTATATCTTGATATGTAAGAAAGGATATGCAATTAAGACTATATGACTTTCTTGTATTCTAATCTAAAAAGCTCAATAGATCTGCAAATGTTTCCTTTTATAAAGAAGAAAAACCATAGTATAGGGGAGAGGGGCCCATAGTGGAGTGGGGTTCAATAGTGGGGATAGAAGTAGGCCTTAGTAGGCCCCATAGTGAAATACCTTAATATCCAATTGGAAAACACTTTTTATCCATAAAGTACATAAACTAAAAAATCATGTGATGCCACATCAGCGCACCAATAAAACATGACTTAGTGCACCACAATTGGTCTCACTTTTTTTTTGGGCCTTTTTGGATACCTCAACAAAAAGCATGTTGATGTGGCATCATATTTGATGATGTGGCCCTACAACAAAATATAGAAGCATGTGAGTTGCCAAATAAACGGTTCTACAAAATTGGGAGTGATTTGAAATTTCCACATAGGATTTTGAGAAACGTGAAGTTAGGGTGCTCCACTATGGGCCCCTCTCCCCTAAATGTGTCATGGTTAAGGAAGGAAATTGATCTAGATTTGAGCGAAATATCGACAAAAAGAAATTATTAGAAATATTATCCTAGGAGCCGTGATGTTTGGGGCCTATATACCAATGTATTTGTTGAAAGACTTATAAAGAGAATAGATGAATGCACGAATCTGCTTAGTATTTATTCATATTTTATTTTATTTTAATTTTTTATGTTTAATTATATTTAGAGAAGTTATGCCGGTATTGGCATGGTGTGATGGTTTATAGGTGGCATTGTTGTTCTTGCCACCAAGGTTCAAACCTCGTTGGGGTGGCATTGTTGAATGGTTGTATCCGGTTCATAGCTCCGATCAAAAGTGTTTACCCCTTGAATAAAAAAAATATTTAGAGAAGTTATTTATTTTATTTATTTAAACAATATTTTTATATAAAAAATGTTTTGTTTATTTAAAATATATATATTTTATTTTAAAAATTATTTTATTCAAATATAACACATTCTCTATAAACATAAATGTAAATTACTTCAAAGAAACAATCAATTTCATTTTAATGGCCACTTACTTGAAAGAAATAATAATTCATTTTAATGGTCAGGTTAATTATCACAAATAAAAAAGGAAAATAATGAAGATAGACAATCACAACAAAAATATTGAGATTGATTTGAAAACTTCACAAATAATATTTGGACATGTTTCATTGAGAATGTGTTATATTTATCATTACCCTACAATGAAGGTTTCTTGAAAGTTGGAAGGTCTTATTTCTGATAGATGTCAACAAGAGAAAAATGGACACTAATTTTCATTAAATAAAATGGATCCTAGTCCACAACTACCTAAACATTAAGAATTAACACAAGTTGAAAAAATATTGATAGCATGTTTCAACCCAATATTTTAAGTCATGCATGCAACTAGAGAACAATATAAATATAAATGACATATCATAGTTGCATGATAAGTAAAACAAACAATTAATGTTTTTTCACATCAAATAATTTTTTTTCCTTTTATTATTGTTTGAAAAATATGTTGGTATTGAATAACTTATAATTTCACAATCAATAGAGAGAGAGTATACATAGCATTTAAATTTTAAAGTGATCACGAAAATTATTATAGATATATTGAAATTGATGCAAATGTTCTTAATCGACTTACATCTAATCCAAATAATTTTTTTTTTACTAATTGAACTTTGTCCATGTATGGAGTTTGATTCTGATGCAAATGCATATATATTTGTGTGTCAAAAAATAGAGATGGATTAAGGAAAAATTGTTGACCACATGATATCAACGACCTCCTAACCATCAAATGCCTCAAGAGACATGAAACTAATTCATGCTTGTTTAAATAAATCTAATGTAGATCTACAATCAATAATTGATTGACCAAGGATTGGAACATCTCCAAATAATGATTGTCTCATATGGGTTACTTGATATGGTTTTCCCAACACTATTCTCAAATAGATTATATCGTTGGTTAGGACTACCATTGAGGATAGTCCATCTACATGAATCTATGTGGTCCTATCTAATGATTCCTTCTACATATTAGGCCAATTGAATGCAATGTAATTAATATGGTCAACATGTATACTAGTAGGAAAACCTTTACCAAATCCAAGAGACTAGATATGTATGAAAAATATACACAAAATAAAAGAGAGGATAATTATAAAAATGTCAATGAGAAATGGAGGGCAACTTCTTCCCCTACATATGTAAATACTAAGATAACACTTATAGCTCAATCTAAGACATATAAATTTTGTTGGCATAAAAAAATATATTATGCATTAATATTCTTTGTGAACATATTCCATTTGACCTTAGTTAATGTATTTATGAATTCCATGGGCTATTATCTACAAATGTAATATGGCGATGATTCCTTTAATTGTCTATATTGTAATTATATGACCATGGAATATGTGGTTTTCTTCAAACTCTCAAACTAGTTATGCCATATGTTGCAATAAAATTGACAATGAAATAAGTTGTTAATCTTATGTTCTTAGGGAAAGTTCAAATTTGGTAATGTTTATTCATGTAGATTAAAAACTTTTCATATCTTTTGTTTCATTTTTTCTTCTCTCTTCCTTTGTCTTTTTCCCTTAGTCTTTTGGATTTTCTTTGTAGGTTGGATAGGGTAGGATTATATTTTTTTCTCTGTAAAAGTGAGATTCATAAATGAGTTTAACTAGCTACACTTGGAATATGACCATTCTCCTTGTTATAACATCTCGTTTTCCATGACCATAAAAAATCTCACTTGCCACTATGTGATTCTTGTAAATCTTGGAATTGACTGATTCAATCCACAACTCCCATGAAACACCTGCAAGTGATTAACCTATCACACTATGAAGAAATAAGCAAGATATTATTGCTCAATAACTCAAATCTGATAAAACATCAAATATGCATTATGTGAACAACTGTCGTGAATATGCTTCCGTAGAGAATTGATATAATTACAATGAATCAATCCTTATTAAAAGGGGGGTTGTGGGCCCCCAGTTTGTTTGGCTAAATCTTCTCAGAAAGGGTGAGGTTGGTCACAAGTTCCCAGTCTCCCACCTGGTGGCAACTGGCGATGGTTGCACTGAAGCACACCGGGTCACATTTAAAGTTGACCAGTGCACCGTGATTTTAGGGTCACAAATTCGGATTCCTCAGTTTAATAAAAAAAAAAAAAACCTTTATTAAAAGGATGAAAGGCAACCCTAGATCAGGGTTAGATTAGAACATGACAAGTGTCCTCATAGGAATGAATGAGACAACATGTTCTAATATTAGAAGCTTTAATCATGCAAAATGCACCTAATTAATTAAAGCAAATAATGAAATAAAGGCACTCCTAAGTTTAGCTTAAGTGTAATATTTAGCATAAAGTGACCTAATTAATTAACGATTAATTAATTAATTAGGTGATGACTTTATTACTCTAACACCCCCCCTTAAGATGAACTAGGGAGAAACTAAACTATGATAAAGAAATACTTGAATGGATGCATGAATGGGTCCCGCCTTAATGACTGATGAGGTACCCATGTACATAAATGAAACTCTCATAACTGGAGAAAGGGAGAACACCACATGGGAATAAAACTCCCCTGCAAAAGAGAAAAGAAAAGAATGTAATGCACTAATAGAAGAAGGATAGAAGGTGGATTACATGATACCCCCCAAAGACAACTTCTATCACATAAGTACATATACAATGGTCTCCATAGGAGAGATAGAAAGAGACTAGAAGGCCCCCTCACAATGAAGAAACTCTTGTCGCAATGGTGGATACCTGATGTAGAATCCAGAAAGAGATCCTGAAGCAACAAATAAAATTCCTCCCCTTGGGAAGAAACGGATCCAAAGGACGACGTCGAAGAAACCCTATGAAGAGTGTGCACTAATATGTCTCAAGATGTGTGCCATGATAGGATGCTAAAGAATCTGTGTGTCTGAGCTGAAACAAAGGATGCCAAATCCAAATTGATGTGATCACTCCTGAAATACAACCTTTGAATGCACTGATAATGGTGGGTGTACAGTGATAATATGACTTTTAAGATAGAGGAGATGTATGTCCTCAATATAATCCTCAAGATTTGCAATGTGAGACTCAAAAAATAGTGATGTGTCTGCAAGATAAGAATACCATGATGTAGAAGAAAATGAATGACCAAGATGGTCATGATGTTGAATTGAATCCATAGGGGCCAATGTGGTGATACTGATGTCATCAGGAACAATGAATGATGTATGTTTAATATTAGTCTGAAGAGTAGGAACTAGGAGACAAGTCTATGATCGATCGAAATGTGCAAGACCTGCTAGATACTCTAGGTCCTCTAATGTAGCATCATCAATGGGAATACAATTTGTAGTAGCCATGGGTAAGAGACAATCTGAAGCAGGATCCTATGGGTATGGAGAGAGATTGGGGTCTCCATGGATCTCCCAAAGATGAGTCCAAAGTGTGTGGGGACAATTAGTGTCCAATACAACACACAGTGTCAAAATTGACACTAGAACATATAAATCCTATTAAATGATCTCTAATGATATCCTAAGCTATCTTTCTCCCTGGTGTGTTTGGTTTAGGTATGAGGTCATATAAATGAGGCAAAATATTAAGCCACCTACAATGTGTAATTATGCCCTTTGCCCATGACTCATAATTATCCTATTCCAGGATTACAACTAAAGGGTGAACAGAAAAAACCATGATTACTCTTCAAATGAAAAAATCTAAGAAAACTAACTTTACTACATGAAAATCATATGAAATAGAGCCAAATGACGCAAATAGAGCATTCCCAAGTGCCAAAACGTTCAAGTAATTAAGCAAATTGTGTAAACATCAAAAGCTGAATAAAATGTACCTAGGGAATTTTTTTGGAAAATACATCTGATCACTGTGTAGAGAATTGAACCATCTTTCCAACTCCTATTCATTTTCGAAAAACAGAGACTGTATGCAAAATATATGCCCTTGAAAGTGCAAAAATGATGATCTGACTTTGACTGGAAAAAATTACAACATAATAGAAAAACCAAAAAAAAAACCTGCACCACTGAATCGGGCTTGGAACCAGCTTTTCGGCGATATTTTGTTTTCAAAAATTTGAGTTCGGACGCAAAAGTTATGGCCAAAATACCAAAACTTCTCCAAAAAGGTTTGGAGGAAAACCTGCCAGTTAGACTAGCCGCTAGCATTAACCGCTAGTGGTTTACTAACGGCAATGCCATTAGCATTGTATAGTTTTTTTAATTTTTTTTCTTGGATTGTGTGTCGTACCAGGTCGTATATGACTCCAAAATGAAAAAATTCAGATTCATTGTGTCCGATTTCGGCGATTTGACGGGTCAATCTTTGGGGTTTTTGGGCGCTCTGAATGCAATGGTGAGGTTCGTTTGGGCTCAACATGCTCCAAAATTGTAGGTACGCTCTGGATCTAGAAACCCTCATAAACTTCAAACCCTTGCAGATCTAACAAACATAGGCCTTTTTTGATGAAATGAAAGGAAAACTTGATTGCTCTGACAGCTCTGGATTTAATGGAATACTCAAAATTTAACCACAGATCACATATACTAATGCATGAGTTGATTTCTTTGAAAAAAGTGGACAAGGAGGTTGCAGATCCGGTGCTCTGATACCATGTTGGAATTGACTGATTCAAGCCACAACTCTCATGAAACACCTGCAAGCGATTAACCTATCACACTATGAAGAAATAAGCAAGATATTATTTCCCAACAACTCAGATATGATAAAATATCAAATATGCATTATGTGAACAACTGTCGTGAATATGCTGCCATGAATATGTTGTCGTAGAGAATTGATATAATTACAATGAATCAATCCTTATGAAAAGGATGAAAGGTAACCATAGATTAGGGTTAGATTAGAACATGACAAGTGTCCTCATAAGAATGAATGAGACAACATGTTCTAATATTAGAAGCTTTAATCATGCAAAATGCACCTAATTAATTAAAGCAAATAATGAAATAAAAGCACTCCTAAGTTTAGCTTAAGTGTAATAAAGCATAAACTGACCTGATTAATTAATGATTAATTAATTAATTAGGTGATGACTTTATTACTCTAACAGTAAAGCCAAGAATTGGTAGCTATAAAACCATGTCATGATTTAAAACGAAAACCCTTTCAAGAGAGGAAGTGACCCTAATTCTTTAATGGTACTACCATATCACTTTGAAATGAAAAAATTTGCACTAAAAGGAGGGAATGCTTAATATTTTTGAGTTTAGAAGTACTTAAGTATATAGTTGATTGCATAATTTAACTAGTTAAGCTAGGGGAAACTTCATCTTAATGGAAAATCCCCTTAATTTTCAAGGAGAGTTCCCTAGAATTAATTAAGGTTATATAAAATGGAATCCTACCTCTTAACCTAGAAAAAAAAAAGTATAGGGACATTAGGTCCAAAAATAAAAGTGTATACATTTTGTGTAGCCCCAAAATTTTAGAGTTTGAAAATTTTGTTGATCATTTCTTTTAAAAGTTATTCACGTTCACCTCCAAGAAAATTTAATGGATATCCAACATACAAAAGAGTATCTGAGTAAATTTATAACAATCCAAATTGATAATTCATCACTCCCAACAATTAATATGTAAATTTTGGTTCCCATAGGGATGTTGACAACATTTTTGGAAACAATTTGAGAGGGAAAAGAATATATCTAAGAAAGTAAGGGTGCACATAAAATAAAAAATAATACAAAGGTAGGTGCATAGTTGAGAGATTATGAATTCAATAAGTAATATAGGCACCTAAGTTAGGATAATCACAACAAAAATGAAAGAGAGCAAAAACCACATGCCATAGGAGACAATGTTAAGACATGGATAAAAATAATAATAATAAAATAATGACATGTAAATAAAGGAACATATCATAAAAGTGGAATTCGGTCTCTATCCAATGATGGATTCAACATAGGGTATTGGATATTGTCAATTATTGTGTAGGAGAAAAATAATTAGCAAGAAGAGGATACTTCATATATTAGGCTTCCATTCTCTCCAATCTTACTTCTATGTTTTTCACTTCTTTTGATTTTTTATCATTCTTATAAGTGTGGTAGGACTTAACTCAAGATGATTACTTGGAAATCATTGATGAAATTCAAGCACACTAAAAATAATGTGTCACAAACATGTTAAACAAGGTATGTGAATGCCAAATATGGTGTGCTAGTGGACTAGTGAACTAATGTAGTATTTAAAGAACTGACTTTTGAATATATTTTTCAAATTAGATTTGTCTTTTGTGATTGATTGGCTAATAGATAGATTCAAATGTTATAGGACATTTCTATAAATACATGTCCATGGTCATTAATTGGAAATATATGACGAGAATGAATATTTGTGAAAGGTTTAACTTTTGGGAATGAAAAAGGTGAATTTGAATTTGGTAGACAATGACTCACAAAATAATCTAAGTCCAAGGTGGTTAATTTTTCTGGATTGTGTAATGACAAATCTTAAGGTGGTTTGTAATAGTAGATTACTAATGGGTTGTGCACTAAATGGGTCAAAATTGAAGTTAGGACTAAGTATTTATGATGTTTGTGCAAAATGATATTAAAAAGGTGTAAGTTCTAAAGTATGCACTTTTATCCCTTCAATTACAAATAATCTTATAGTTTGACTTGCAAAATTTATGGAATTTTTAAATTGAATATTTTAGTAATGTACACAATTTTTTTTAAAAAAAAATAATTTAGGCATGCATGCATTGAAGAATAATGAATTTGATGAAGAATGTTAATTAAATAAGTATATATCAATTAATTTGGGTGTATTAAAAATATAATAGAAAACTTAAGAGATCACACTCAAACTAAATTTATATAAAGAAGCTATGTAAGAAAAACACAAAAAAGTGAACTTATAAAAATAAGATATAAAAATACATGTTCAATAGGTATATAAATACATGATGAAAGATGCATCTTTTAATCATATTTTAAAATTGTTAAATTTTATTTTGATACAATAGAATAGACTCACTAATAAAAAATCATATAAATTGACATCTAAGAAACTTTTCATATGCATTGTTATATTATTCTACTTTGTCTTTCTAGCTATTTATCTCTTGAAAAGAATCTCTACATTGATAGAATCTCACTATTTTTCATTATGTCAAGCCAAGGATGTTAATTTAATGCCTTACAATAATAATTTGTCTAGAAATTAGACTTGTTGCTCTTTTTTAGGTACTAAATCCAAATTTATTACTATTCATTGACCTTCTAAATCCTCCTAGAATAGGAGATAACTGAATATGTGTGTGATATCTAAAATGAATGGAAATGAATCTTTTTGTACCAAAATATAATAAAATACATCAAATACACACACAAAAAGAAAAAAAAAGGGTTTTAGATGAGAAAGGCACCAAGGGTAAATAGACCAATTTGAATTTAGGTGAGTTGAGTTCATAATTATAAGAATGACCTTGTGATTATGTACTTAACCTAGGATAAAATAGATGGAACTCCTCATAACTAATTTATATATTATATTATTATTAATGTTATATTATTTATATTATTATATTATAATATCCTACATATATTATAAATTATATTATAATATAATATAATAATAATAATATATAATCAACCATCCATTGAAGAACATGATGCAACTAAAGCTCTGTTGGCACTGAGAAATGGAAGCGAAGCTCAAAGGAATCATTAGTTGACTACTATTTGGCACCCTCATATCCTTTTATTTTGCATTGTTTTATATATGCTATATAGTGATAACTTATGTACAATTTGGCATTATACTTTGATGTACTTCTGACACTCTGTTATAGGTTTATGATGGTCTTTTGATCATCAAAAGATGTGAATACTTTGTAATTTTTGAAATGGGCTAGTATAGGAGGGACCACAATATTGTAAATGTTCCTTTTTGGATACTTTGTAATGGGGGGTATATGATTTGGCACTGTATAGGGGGCTGATGGTGGATAACATGGATTGATTTGTTATACTTTTTGTTGCTTATCTTCTATTCATACTATACTTAATATATAATAATATAATTTGTAATATAACATAATATAATATAATAATAATATTATTATATTATTATATTATATTGACAAGATAAGTATAAATATTTTGATAAATATTATAATAATATAAGATTATGTAGCATAATAATATTATATTATATTAAATGTTGAATGATGAAAAATTAAACTCGATATATCTCACGTAATTTTTATAGATTAAATTTAAGATATATATGCTAGTAGCAGTTGCGGTGCAACACATAACATGAATTAATATATAATTATACAATATTATTTTATTATATTATTAGATAAATTATAATATTTTAATATATTTAATATAAAAATTAATATAAGTTATGGTTAGGGTTCAAACATGGTTAGGTTCAAACTTTTATTAGGGTTGAGGTTCAAGTTTAATTAGGGTTAGGGTAAATCTTAAAATAGGGTTCAATTAGGGAAAAACCTTTGAGTTAAGGTTAGGGTTGAATTAGGAGAAATCTTTGAGTTAGTGTTAGGGTTAAAGTATGGCTAACATTCAAATGACATTAGGGTTAGTGTTTAATTAGGGTTAGTGTTAGGGTTTAATTTTAAGTAAGGTTAGAGTTAGTCTTAAAATAAGATTATGAATTATAGAATATAGTTACAGTTAGTGTTTTAAATAGAAGGGTTAGGGTTATAATTAGAATTAAAGATATGGCTACAAGTAGGGTTAAAATAGGATTGAGTTTCAATTAGGGTGAGTGTTCAATTATAGTAAGGGTTTAATTTGGTTATGATTTTATAAATGATAAGGGTTAGCATTCAAATAAATTTAGGATTTAGGGTTCAATTAAATTTATGATTAATGCTCAATTAGGGGAAGGGTTT
>VDFB02239571.1:0-10009 GCA_007258455.2 Sequoia sempervirens | reverse complement strand
TTTTTTTTTAATAAAGGGTGATTTCCTTTCTGGGCTTCCCGTGCATTTGTTGCTTCTTGCTCCATAATGTATTTTACAACTGTCTCAGGTGGAATAGGTACCTTGTCTTTTCTAGGGCAAGGCTTGATGCCTTTTCTAGATATGCCACACAAATGTGCTTTCACCCTAAAATATGAACTAGAATATTGAACATCACATCCATTGCATTTCCAAATGTAACTACCACCACTTGGAACCGGTTTTATCATTTCAACATACTTCCATAGAGGAGAATTTGGATCTGTTTTGAACTTTGATTTAGTTGCGGAGCCGGAGGTAGAACCAATTGACATTGTGATTCCTATGGCAAATTTTTTTGCAAACAACATATTCAAAATTCAAAATTTCAAAACAAAAACAAAAAACTTGAAAACAAAATATCGATTTATAAAACCTAGCTCTTTTGAATCTTGCATACATTCATAGAAGAATGGAAAAACATAGATAAATCATAAAATTAAACAAAACAAAGTTTCATGTTTGTAAAACAAAAAAATGGATGAAAAAACTCAAAAAAAAGAAGAAAAACTTACCTCTTTGCAAAAATATCCTTCAACAATATTTGGGGCAGCCAATGAAACCTTGCAAATATGTAGGAATGGCAATGCAATCGCTTGTAGAAGCTTCAATGATCAATCTTCAACTCCTTTTGTCAATCCAACAAGCGAAAATGAGAGCTTAGCCTCTTGGAATGAAAATGCTTGTTTGCAAAACAAATGAATAAGAATGAGGTAGTGTTAAGTTTAGGTGAACAGATTAAATGCACAGAAAATTAATTCGAAATCAAACAAAATAACACAGCATATACCCTGGGAAAACCCTCCTCTTGAGGGAGAAAAACCCAACAACAAAGATCTCTCTTATATTTGATGTAACAGTGGCAATTTCACAAATTACAATGAGGTCTAACACAAGACCGATATACAGCACCTGGCAATATTGAATGACAGATAACAACCTCGAAATCACACCTGGCAATATCAGCACACAGATCTGGCAATGTTCACTTTGCACTCGAAGGTCTTCAATCTATGCATTGGATTGTCTTCAATCTGCGTTAGCTCAACACTGTGCAATGTTCGCCCTTGTATTCTGAATTCGCACTTTGCTTGTTATATTCGCACTTGAGTATATTGCAAACTGACGTCAATCTGTACCTTGTATTCGCACTTGATTTGAATCATTGATCTGGTATATTCGCTCTTAAATCTCTGACAAGTTCGCACTTGATTGATATCACGGATCTGGTAAATTCGCTCTTTAATATCAGCTAATTTCACACTTTATCATCAGCTGTGTTCGCACTAGAATAATAGCTAAGATTGCACTTGAGTAAAATGATCGAACTAACTGGAATGGACGAACAAACTGAATATATATACAAATGAGTGGGTTGAAACTAATCCTTCATGTCGGCCTTAAGAGATTGCATATCTTGTTGAATGAAGTCGGCCTAGATAAATATTATACACGCCTCTTCACAAGAGGTCGGCCTCAAATAATAAACACGCATTAAATGTCTTCTTGATAACAGAACAAGATGAGTTCGAATCTACTCATGTCGGCTATACAATGTGAAGATAAACAATAACAATAATAATAAATATAACTTGAATAGCCAACGGCTATCATTCAATTATATTTCCACGAAGGAGCTGAGTTGGAAGGAGCTACCGAAGCTGCTATATCATTAACAGGTAGTTTAGGTGTTAAGAGGTCACTTTTAGGGTTCCCTTGGGCGTGGGTCAAAGTCAAACTCCATAAAACATTAAAAAAATGCTCAAAAAAACACTTTTTGGATGCCTAGGCACACGAGTTTTGTCTTGGTTCACTCGGGTTCGGTTTGGGTTATGCCCGGGTTCAGTCTGGGCTCTGCTCGGGTTCTCTTGGGTTCTGCTTGGGCGAATTAGACCCAAAAATGAAGGATCCTGGTCGAACCCACAGGCGAATCGGCCCAGGATCCGAAGCAGGATCCAGGGGTTCCAAAGGTGAATCTGGCAACACAGTATAAAACTTCCACGGAAGAAAAATCACCATGCCCACGTGAAAACTTCTTCCATTGAGTCCTCATAACTGAAGCTTCCTCACCTTGGCCATAAATCTTTTTTATTGCAGCCCAAAATCCCTTCATTACCTCTCTATCCTCATATGGAGCCCTCTTATTGGTCACTTGTATATTATGCCATTTAGGATTTAAGGCATAGGCAGCACAATGAAGAGGTGTGTTAAGTTTGTTCCATCTTCCATGTAACTTTTCTTCTATCAAAGGATATAGTGAAAGATCTATTGCATCTGTTATTTTCTTAATTCTTTCACACATGGAATCTATTTCTTCATATATTTCTCCCAAACATGGCTTGTCTGAATTTGCTAATTTGATCATCTCACATATGGGCTTAATAAAGTCCACAACAAATTTAACATCAGCCCAAAAACGGTCATCAAAGACCATACCTCTCAACTCAACTACATCATCTGATGTAGATTGCCTCCAAGCTGCCAATGCATCACTAACTACCGTGGAACACAAAGCTCCTTTCACTTCACAAAGACGGTCAAGAAGAATAAAAGAAGAAGCAAACCGTGTATTAGCTGGTTTGAGAAGTTCCACCTTGGCAAATTTTTGATAAATGGCTTGTGTTTGGTGATGGTTACATATGAACATTTGATTTTTTTGCCCTTTTCTATGAGAGCTGAAACCCACTGAAACTTGCCAATATCTTTGAGTGCATTATTCAACCAATGCACACAACATGGTGTCCAAAATATATGCTTGTATTTTTTTTGCACCAACATACCTGTTGCTTTACAAACAGGGGCAACATCTGTAACAATTTAGCCTACATGTGATGCCCCCACCTCCTCAATGTCATCACCTAGCTTGTTAAAAAGAAACTCTGCATTTTTTTCTTGCCCCAAACAATCTATTGCCTTCAAAAAATAAGGCCCTTTGCTGCATGTTACCATGATATCAAGAAGTGGACGGTTTCTAGTATTTGTCCACCCATCCATCACAATGCTGCATCCTTCTGTAGCCCACACTCTTTTCATTAGTGCAGTTTGTTGCTCTAATTGAATTTTTTCTTTATCAATTAGAGTAGTGCGAAGCTTTTCATACATAGGTGGTTTATACCTAGCTGGTGCATTAGTGATAACTTGGACCATCTTTGTATAGAAAGGTGAGCAAGCAACATTAAGCGGTATCCCATTTGCATAAAAGAAGCATGCAATCACTGCATCAACTGCTTCTTGACCTTGCACATCAAATAATCTGCTAATGGGGTTTGAGCTACCAATGTGTGGTCTCTTGTGAGAACTTTTTGCTGGTACATCTCTTGAAGACACATCCACCTCTGCCTCTTTATTCTGATTTTGATTTGCAACAGTTGCCCCGGTTGTTGAAGCGCGAGAGATCAAATTAGAAACTTTTCCATCAGCCCTTTCTTGATCCCTCACAGCCTCATATTGTTCCACCTCATTTGTAGAAGGATCAACACCTTTTCTAGGTATGTTGAAGAAATGAGCCCTCACCCTTGTGGAAGTACCTTGCCATGACATTTCACATAACTTACATGTGATCATGGCTGTTCCACTTGAACCCTTCGGCCTCAAAACACAATCATAATACTTCCGCAATGGGTACAAGCCTTGTTTTCCCCCACTTGACATTCTACACAAAGAAAACAAAAAATTATTAGCATCATGATTCTTAAATCATAACTATATAACTGTACAGTATAAGTGAGAACTTTCCAGCAATATAATATTTGATGGGGATTGGGAAGCAAAAGGAAAAGGTTAAGGAGACAATACATTACGTTTACTGTTTAACAGTTTAACTGAAACTCGAGTTCTACAAAATACTAGAGTATAAGACAATTATATAGCTCGTGTACATAACATCCTCTTAATTGCAATTCATGCAGGTCTGCTTTCATAACACTTAACAAGTATTCAGACTTCTGCCTTGTGTCATACTGTTCTATGTGATTTGACATTGAATTGATGAAAACTGAAAAGTGAATAAATTATTCATTTACTCAAAAAATATACCAATTATTTTACTGAAATAATGTTGACTACTTCAAAGGTACAAGATCAAAATGCAAATGTTGGATGGGACAAATAAAAGCTTTTAATTTGTATAAACACTGATAGCGACTCAATCAACTGAGAATTGCACCATGGCTTGGAGACATCAAAAATAATTTTTATATATGCAAAAAGGATGTAGTGCCCTGTTAAAATAATTAGTGGGAGTATATTTCCTTAGTAGTAGGAAGACCCACTAAAACTTCAGCAATAAACATCGAATGAAAACAGGGGTTTCAAACTTTTGGCTTTGCTTTGAGAATGAAAACAATAAAAATCAACAATGAACTTACCTGGCAGTGACAGTTGGAACTCTGGCGTGGCCTTCCTCAACATAAGCAGTGAGCAATGTAATCGCGTTGGAAGTCTTAGTTGCGTCAAAATATATTATGTTTTAATTTTTAAAGTTTCAAATGTTTAAAATTTTTAGGTTTTTTGCGGGAGACGTCGTTTTTTGCAGCGGGAGACGGCAGGGTACGTGGGAAACTCCAACGGAAGTCTCTAGGTGATACCAGAGACGCGTCTCAGAGGGGGGGAGATGCGTCTCCTGGTAATTATGGTTTCCACATAAAATCGTGTGTTGTCTCTGTGCTCTAAATTGCTAGATCTTACTTGAATGTTTTATTGTGATTGGTTAGGTTTTGAAAAGTAAAAGATTGTTAGATGCTAATTCACTCCCCGCCCCCCCCTCTTAGTATCATCGTGTGCTCATCATAGGGTTCCAATAGTAAAAATAATTTATAGGAATGCCAAATAGGGCCTAGCTAGCCCTATTGGTGATGCTACAATTTTTAGTTTAATATTATTTTATTAAGGTGCAAAGATTGGAAAATTGTGAAGCCTCTTTTTTGGCTTCCACAAAATGTGGAGATCAACTATTTGCCTTAACTACCATGAAGGGAGTGGAGTGTCATTATGTGGTTTGTTGCTATGTTTGAAGTTACTAAGTAAAACAAATCAAGGGGATGCATTGGGTGTTGTGTTAGAGTTGTTTGTCCTCCTTTGCCTTGTTTCTATGCAACATACAAGTGACCATGCACTAAGCACCCATGAATCACCTATGGAATTAAACAAGTATTTTGCATGGTTAATTTTGAGGGTTCATAAAGTATAGATGCTGGAGCACTTTAAGTGCATAGTTAATTTTAAACATTCAAATTATTTGAACTATAAAAATATAGTTAAGAATGTTATATGGAATTCTAAACCTTGTTGTAGTAGTGTTAGCATATTATTTAATCATGATTTGAACCATAGTTTTCATACTTGATGAGTCAATGAGTACTCGCCATTTTTTTGGTAAGTACTCGCTGGGACTTGCCAAAAAATCAGCTTGTTTTCCCATTTTACTCATGTTGCTAGCAACATGTCAAAATTTAGGAAAAAAACGTGGGTTAGACACTACAAAAACTTTGTTTTTTTGGCTTTATAAGCATTGTTTTTGGTCTTTTAATAAATTACAGGGAAACCCGAGGATGCATCCTTGGCTCTTTTTGATGCGTCCTCGTTTTTGGGACGTCTTGTGGATGAGGGGATGCATCAGGGACATCCCCGGGCCGTCCCCAAAATTTTCAAAAATGTCGGATATGTTTTGAAAACTCGAGGATGTCAATGAGCTGCAAAGGGGATGGCCAGGGACGTCTATGCCGCCCCCTAACCATCTCGAGGATGGCCAACCGTCCCCCTTTTTCCAACACAATTTAAAAAAAAAAAGTTTATGAAGGTGAATGATTGACTTATTTTTAATATCAACACTTCAAAGAGTATTAAAATAATTTTTTGTAGCAAATAAACTTACAATAACAACCTATGCTTTACAATTGGAGCAATATAGGCTGAAAATGTACTAAGAACCTATATTGCAACAGTTTGCATTGTTTTAACAGCTATAATATTTTGATCCCAAACTAGACTGAAGGTTCCTATGGCAGTAAACTTCTGGTACAACAACATTACTCCCTTAATCTGCAACGAATCCACCCTTAAGCAGCTGTATGGATCTATTGGTTAACCCATAGGAATTTGATCTGAAACTTGAACTGGTACTGCTCTTAAAACTGTTGGGGTTGTGGATATAAAGCTACAAGTTTGCAAATAATTTCCACCTCTCTCTACATAGTAAGCTACAACTGGGTACCTTGTAAAACTTGGATAAACATTAAAACCAAGTGTATAAATCTGAATGTGAATGGGATTTGATTTGATTGTAATTTTATACCCACTTGAATGTCTTGGAATTTGTTTGTATTTCACCCAATGATAATTTCACAAAGCGCATTACAACAATTGTTTGACAAAATAATAAAATATCTGTCAACTTCAAGCATCATTTTACCAAGTATGACGAATATAAAGTAACTAGATTGCTAATTTGTTTGACTTTAACTCTTATTTGAACTCTCAATTTTAACACAAATGTTCTGTATTAAGGTTCTATAATGTATATATGAATGCTTTATCAATGCTATCATATGAATATTTTAAACTTCCCTATATATTATAAATTTTCCCTATTTTTTATGTAGCCATCCCCAATAATGACCCAAAAAATCGGGGACCCCGAAACATGTCTCCCTGTCCCCTATTGTCCTTGTCTCGAAACTTGGGGTAACATAGAAAAATTATGAAAATGGTGTGCACCATGAAGGTTTGTGTGGTTTTGAAGGTCTTCATTTGGGCTGCCCCTAGACCCCCGCAAGGGGTGCTACCCCTCGATCCCGTTGGGGGTGTTGCCTCCAGACCCCCACGAAAGTCATTTGACATATTTTATAGCTATATTTTGCTTAAAATTTATATTTCTTTAAATTTTTTTATTTTTATTTTTTTCAAAAAATTAAGTGTTTTTAAGGCGCTGATTTTTTGTGGAGTTTTTCTTGAGGACTCTCTAAATCGAAAATTTTGGCTTGTCGAGTACTCTTCAAGTTCGAGTTTGCAAACTATGATTTGAACCCTACTATTTGGTGTCTCTGAACACTCTTTGGTATGGATTAGAGCACTTGATATTACCATTACAATTGAATTATGTATGAAAGCTTGTTGTATTTTATTTCTATAAATAAGAACTTATTGTGTTTGTTAAAGATATATCTTGGATCATTATTCTCTAGAAGATGAAGTAATGTCATTGAATAAATTATATCTTATCTTCAAATGTGCAGTTTTTTCAAATTCCCTACAAAATCATCACATTGGTGATGCATTACAATATAGCATTGGCTTTTCCAGTCTCTAATATTGGTCCAAAAAAGATGTAGATCTTCACTTTGTGATCCATTGGGTGAGCCAACCACATTACAACATTCTTACATTGATGGGAGATGAAAAACCCACATTTAGATGTAGTTGTTTTACCCAAATCTTGGAGTCTAATGCAAGCAAAGTTATCCAACCACCTTGGAATATATTTGTAGTTTTTTTAATACATTTATCCCCCCATATGGTATGCCTTGTGATATGTTCACCTTAGCATTGTAGGGATGTTAATTCTTTCTTATTAGAGTTGGCATTTTATAGGCAATGCTTGTTGGAATTGAAATGAGAGATAGAGGAACGTCTTCTTTCTTGTTGATCATTGTATTAAGTACTAGCAATCGCACCTTGGTGTGCAATGGGTACACCGAAGAGGTGTGGAAGGTCAATTAGGAAAAAAATTGGTCTATTTTTTGCATACATTTGTGCAATACACGAGGTCATTTGGTAGGCCAATTAGAAAATGATGTTTGTGCAACAAAGGTCTCACTGGAGAAGTGATAGCTTCAAAGCAACTATGCATCCACTTAGAAGGATACAAACACGATTGAAACAAAATTCAAAGCAACTATGCATCCACTTAGATGAATCCAAGCATGATTGAAACAAAACCTTTGAATCAAGAAGATAATTAGGCTCCATTACCAATAGGCTCATGGTAGAGAGGAGAGAGGGAGAGATAGAGAGAGGTAGAGAGAAATAGGAGATAGAGAGAGGGAGAGAGAAATAGGGAGAGGTATATATATATATATATATATATATATATATATATATATATATATATGGGAAGGGAAAGGGAAAGGGAGAGATGTAGAGATACAAAGATAGATAGGGGGATATGGAGGGAGAGATAGAGAGTGGGAGATAGAGGTAGGGAGAGAAAGGGAGATGTATAGAGAGAGAGAGAGAGAGAGAGAGAGGGGGATATGGAAAGAGAGAGAAATAGGGAGAACGATAGAGAGATAGAGGTAGAGAAAGATATGGATAGAAAGAGGTAGAGTGTGTGGGAGAGAGTAGGAGAGGAGAGATGGACTGAATAAGAGAGAGAGGAGAGGGGGGGAGATGGAGTGATATAGAGGGATATATAGAGAGATAGAGAGGGATATAAAGAGAGATAGAGAGGGATATAGAGATAGGGAGATAGAGGTAGAGATATATGAATAGAAAGAAATAGAGAGATGTAAATATAAAGCAAGAGAGATAGAGTAAGAGAGGTAGAAATAATGAGATATAGATGGAGAGGGGGAGGGAGAGATAGGGAGATGGAGATAGAAGGGGCAAGAGAGAGAGAAAGGTGACAATGACAAGTAATAGAGAGATGTATAGAGATAGGGATAGGGAGGGAGAAACATGGAGTGTGTCTATATGAGTGAGAGAGATATGGAGAGAGATAGAGACGGAGATAGATATATAAATAGATAGAGAGGGGGGAGAAAAATGGAGAGGAGAGAGAAGTAGAGAGATATAGAAAGAGGGAGTGATATGGAGAGAGGGAGAGGGATAGAAAGAGGGAGAGATTGGGATAGAAAACAAAGATAGAGAGATAGATCTAACTTGGGAAAGATAGAGGGGTGAGAGAGAGAGATGGAAGGAGAGTGGACATGGGAGAGGGAGAAATAGAGATAGAAAGAGGGAGACAAGAAAGATAAACCTATAGGAAGTGATATATAGAGGTAGAAAGAGGGACATAGAGAGATGGAGAGATGGAGTAAGAGAGAGATAATGAGATATAGATAGAGAGGTAGAGGGAGAGATGGGAAGATAGAGATATAAGGGGCAAGAGTGAGAGATAAAGGAAATGACAGAGACAAGTAATAGAGAGAGGGAGAGAGAGATAGAGAGGGGGGAGAGATAGAGATAGGAAGTTATATATTCATGTTGCCTCTATCTTTATGTTTCTCACTATCTCTCAATCTCTCTCTTCCTCTCTCCCCCCCTATTTCTCTCTATATTTGTCTTCCCTTCTCTCTTCATCTATCTTTCTCTCTTTTCCCCTCTCTCTCTCTCTCACATACACTCTCACGCTCTTTTTCCTAATTGACCTTCCACACCTCTTCGGCATACCCATTACTCACCAAGGTGTGAAAGGGGAAATATAGAGAGATAGAGATAGAGATATGGAGGGAGAAACATGGACTGTATGTGTGTATGAGTGAGTAAGAGAGATAGAGAGCAAGATAGATATTTATAAATAGATAGAGGGAGGGAGAGAAATAGAGAGAGGAGAGAGAAGTAGAGAATATAGAAAGAGGGAGTGATAGGGAGAGGGGGAGAGAGGGAGAGATATGGATAGAAAGAAAGAGAGATAGATATAACTTGGGAAAGATAGAGGGGCGAAAGAGATAAATATAGAGGGAGAGGGAGAAATAGAGATAGAAAGAGGAAGACAATGAGGGAGGGGGAGATGGAGAGATGGAAAGATAAAGATATAGGAAGTGATATATAGAGAGATGTAGAGAGAGGGCTATATATATATATATATAGAGAGAGAGAGAGAGAGAGAGGGGTGGGGGGGGTAAGACTAAGAGATAAAGGAGGTGATAGAGACTAGAGAAAGAGTGGGGGAGAGATAAAGAGATAGAGATAGAGATAGGGGGGGCGAAACAAGGAGTGTGAGAGAGATATAGAG
>VDFB02239569.1:0-11691 GCA_007258455.2 Sequoia sempervirens | reverse complement strand
GATTGTTGAAAGAGATTCAAAAACTTTCCAAATAAATGCTATTAGCAGCTATGCTTCCGAGTCCTGTAACTGTTGTTACCATGCTTCAATACCACACTAGATGGAGGAAACCTCAAGCTCCTAATGTTGTAATTGCATCTTCCTCAGAGATTGTTAAGAGGTGCCTAACCAAGACATACTCGTTAATCATGAGGAAGGAGGGTTGTGTTTTGCAAGAAGAATTCTCTTGTAGGAATTTCAATTGTAAATTATAATTACTATGTAGTTTGGCATGGCAAGAAGAGGGATCCAAGAATGATTCAATATTTTATAGAGCTTGAAGTGTATTGTGTAGAGCATTGAAGGATCTAATGAAAGGAGGTGATGCATCTTGCAAGGACTTGAAGTGTGTAGGGTAGAATATTGGCATCGAGATTTGGGAATTAGTGTTGCGTGTTGGCTCTTCAACTTCAATGTGCCAAACAGAGGGACCGAGGAGTGATTGCACTGCAAGAGGCAACCATGAGAGAGGGAGTTTGCGCGTATAGTAGAAGTGTATCAAAATTGTTTGAGGAAATTCTATTTGATGTAGCGAGGTGATGTTCGTTGGAATGGGGCACCATTATACTTGGAATAGATCAAGGCATTGTTATAGATGTCAAGACTTCATTGATGCTGCCATGACCAAGTTGTAGCTGCAATAGATGTCTTTGTTCTTTTCACCATGGTTCAAGTAGGAAAAGAGCTGCAAAACAGAAGAGCAAAGTTAGGGAAAGTAATAAGATCAACAGCTGAGATGCAGCTGGAATTAGGACCAAATCCCCAATGTCTATTGCCAACCTCATAGGAAAGAAAGGT
Source organism: Sequoia sempervirens (assembly GCA_007258455.2). Taxonomy (NCBI): domain Eukaryota; kingdom Viridiplantae; phylum Streptophyta; class Pinopsida; order Cupressales; family Cupressaceae; genus Sequoia; species Sequoia sempervirens. The sequence goes on along the minus strand of VDFB02239569.1, from coordinate 10,854 downwards.
GACATTGGAAATGGGTTACAAGGTGTGTGAAAACTCGCCATGTGGCTGTGGTGGCCCATCAATAAAATAAGGGTGGGGTAAGGTTTTCTATTTGACTGATGGTAGAGGGCCCAATAGTCGTGCACCCAATCGTAAATATAATACCCAATAGTCGTTTATATAATGTCCAATAGTTGTGATTTGACTACCCATAATTAAACAAAATGTATGCTTTTGATCTAAAAAGCAACCAATCATGTGATACCACATCAGCACTCAACTACTCATGATGTAATGCACGAGAATTGGTCTCACTATTTTTTGGGGCCTTTTTGGACAACTTGACAAAAACGCATGCTGATGTGGCATCATATTTGATGATGTGGCCCTGAAACCTTAGTTATAAGTAGAGAACTTGCCAAGTAAGCTGCTGTAAAAAATTGGGAGTGATTTGATATTTTATCGAGGATACCAGGGAAGCCGCTAAAGTTAGGTACAACTACCGGCCTCCCATTTTAAAGTAAAAGTTTCGGATCAAATAGATCAAAGTTTTAATTTTGGTGGAATGTGGGAGTGAAAGAAAGAGAATGGTGGGCCCCTTAAAAAAATAAAGGCATTGGATTTAAAAAATCCCAATGAGATAAGAGATATAATGTAGGGTTTATTTTTTTTAAAAACAAGTATTTTAAAAGGTGAAAGGTGAAAAGCAAGGTAGGTGAAATAATTTACCCAAATAAATCTTAGATGGTTGCACCATTAAAAATGATAGATGAATTTTAAAAGATGCCTTCAACAAACATTTTAATTGAGGAATTTTTATCTGGTGGAGATAAAATGATGCACATGAAATGGAACAAAGGGAAAAAGATTTAAGTGGGCATGAAAAATAAGAATGGCATGGGAGGTGACTCTGCAAAGTGAATAAAATATTCTGTAACATCCTTTGTTGGGAGTGAATTATTGAGGCAAAAATAAAAAGCTTTCATAGGCAAGCGGATATTTTTCAACTACTAGGGTAAATGGTGCCAATTCTTCACGGTCAAGGGAAATTTGTTGTTGTTGAACAAGGAATGAATGAAGGAAAAATTCAGAGGAAAAGTTTGTTACTTCTACTGAGAGAGAAGAGAGAGGCTTTTTTCAGATAGTTTCTTGTTGCTAATCAATGGGAAATATTTTTCCATGTATCTTCAATGAATTGATTTTATGGCTTCTCATGTTTCTTCTTATTCTAATTCTTCTCATTGTAAAGGGGTTCTAGTTTCTGAAATTTCTACAAGGTAGATAGAAGCTTTGGGTAAATTGTAATGCTGGGGTGAATTATAAATGTTAGTCACAAATATGAAGTGTTTTTGTGTTATGAATTGAGCTTCATGAGTATATTTTATCTCATAATTGTCTCCATGAATGAAATGTAAAAATATTTTGAATTCAATAATCAAATATTACTTGGGTTTTTTCATGCACATTTGCTGCATTTGAGTTACATCTATTATTTCCCTCTATTTAATGAATAATGTAATTGCTTTAATGAATGTCAACTGCATTTTTTATTGCCTATTGTTCAAGGGATAGTGTAATTACTTTAATAAATGCAACAAGAGTCTTGTGTTTCTAGATGGATTTATAAGAATGGTTATCTGATAAAGCTTTAGTGGTCTTGTTATCATAATGTGATAAAAATTTCAAATATTTTCAAAACATGTCTAACACTATAGGATGAAGTGTTGGTTATATGAATCTATAGCCCTCTTCTTGGCACTGGTCAATCTTTTGTGCATCTTCTATTTTCAGTTTGGTCCCAAATCTTAGAATCAAAAAACCAATTCAATCATATTTTATGAGTTATTATATCCGCCATGTTCTCCATGTTGATTAATGAAATACACTCAATGTCTTAGACAATGTTGAGTGATATTTTATGTTTCTTAGCATAATTTTGTGAGAGAATCATCTGTTAAGAAATACCATATTAAGTGTGTGTTTGAATCTCTAGGTGTTGCTAAAGGGTCACTCGCTAGGTCTTATAGAGCCTAAAGTGCAAGGGAACTGTGTTTTAATTTCATTTCCTGTCAATTGGCCAAATCTCTCTTTGAGTCCGAGCATAAGAAATTGGCTAATCACTAGGAATCATTTGATTTATTTATTTGGAACACCAACAGGGTCCATCCTTAGTTTAGCTATATGGAGGTCCAAATGATACTCTACTATTTCCTTTTTTGAGTACTCCACACACTGGGAGGTGGGGATAACATACATTCCTTGCCTGAAATTGAGGGGATAGGGGATCCTTTCCGAGTGTTTATCACTTAGAAGAGTGTGGGAAATGTGTAGCTATCTGGAGATCTCCAATATAATCATCGAGTCATTAGGGTACCAAGGTAGCTTGTAGGGTCTCTTAGAGAAACCTTTTATTATGATATATGTGAATTTTTGGAATTGGATGAATAGGTACCTGAATCTTTGGATAAATTTCCACACACTATGTGAGACTCTCCTCTCAAAATCCCCTCCAAGGAGTTTGATGATATGCCCAATGAAGGCATCATTCACCCTCTAGTATTCCCTCTTGAAATTTCTATATTGCAACTGCGGATAGTGATCATACACCTTGAGTTCTCCCCTCCCTGGATTTGGGTTTTGTGCAATAAAGAGGCCTTTGTATGGGAATTCCTTTGCTAGTAGATATACTAGGTAGGATGTCATGTAGAAAGTTCTGAGATGTCTTCTTCATGGCCATGAGTTGTGTGTGCATGTTATCTCTTATGATATTGGCCCAGTGGAACTTCGTCTTTCCATGTATAATTTCCTCAATAAAATAGAACATCCACTCTTGGAAGAAGGAAACAGTGGGGATGCCCATTACTCTACTCAATAGAGTGACCAAGTCATGGTACTCTTCATGGAAATCACTCCTAAAAATCTCTTGAGGTACCTTGGCAGCACTACCCCTCTTTTCCTTCAACCAATGTTGGTTGATCAATTTCTTACATCCTAGGGGCTTGACCTTCCACATGTTCTTAGCATATTCCTTCTCAATTTCCTCCATGGGGTCGAATGTAGGGATCTGGAATGTTTAGCCTATTGATCAAGTAGATAGATCTGCGAACACTCTACCATGATGATCTATGATTTTCCTGCTCCCACCATGGTAGCATTCTTTGCATACCATTACTAGCTCTAGGGCTACAAGTGCAGGTGGAAAGTCAACTGCCTTGGCTAGACCACTCTTTTTGATCTTCCATAAATTCTTTGTTGTAGGATTGGTCATGACCCTTTGTTTGAACTCATTGATATCCACATGCCCCAGGTTTGTATCTGACACTGAATCCCAGGTTGAGGTGACTTTGGAGGTGATTTCCACCTTTGGAACTGATACTTCATTTGATCCTTCTCTTCTTTTCCCCTCAATGGTTTGGTATCCTTTTTTCCTTTCTTTTTCTCTATAGACTTTCTTGATGCACCCACAACAGATTCCATAAATCCTACAAACAAAGGCATAGTAAGCATATTCACATGAAAATCAAGGGAGCATTAGTAAAATCCTGCAAAACAAGGGTCAAATCCAACAATTCATCCTCAAGAGATCAAAAAATCCATTAGCATTCATTGTTGGGCACTCATTTGGGTCAATTATAGGAATGCGGGCCGAGGGATGTAGGTTTCCTTGGGCTAGTAGCCATTAGCAAAAGGCAAAAGAAAAATGACACCAGTTTCACGGTGGCCCGCAGATGGCCACCCGCACTCAAAATTTCACATTAGAAGTTTAGGGGTTAGGATCTTCAGCAAGGCATTCAACATGTTAGGAAATCCATTATGAAGTCTTTGGAGGCATTCAATTGATCATTTTTCCCATGCGGGTGCAAGGAGTGCTAGAGCAAGAGGCTTTACGAACACTTGGAGATTCACCGCTGAGAAATGACAGTCATGGAATGAAGTCCCATAAGAAGAATCTCGCAATGCGGGAATCATAGGAAGTTTGGATGGTCCAGGATAGTTCTCTTTGGTTTCATCATTTCAAAGTTTGCGAGCGGGGACCAGTGAAAAGTCATCAGGCGAAGGCCATTTAGGGATGGCAAAGATGACAGGGCAACCTATAGGAGGCGGTCCGCACTGGTGGGTACGTAGGGTACTTTGGCTTTAATCATTTTGTTTGAAAGAACTCAAATGGAAGAGGGGAGCTCGAGCTCCACAATGGGGGAAGAAGGAGGAAGCAGCCATTTGTGAATGACAATCAGATGATGGCAGGCCGTAGGTGCCAACCCACAAAGAAATGTCCACAATGCACTATACTTGAACTTGGTCATTTTCATTCTAAAGGGCTTGAGGGGAGAAGGTAGGGTCAAAGTCTGTAGGGTGGACCAACGGGGTCCCTTGGCTACTTAGCATTGGCGATGACAACGGGGTGGTCTGCGGACGGGCCCCCACAAGGTTTGGCCCGTAATAGGGTTAAGACTTGGCATTTTTTCTTCCGAAAGCTTGGGGAAACATTAGAGAATTCGGGTTCCGCAAGGTGGAAAGGGGCAAAGGATTCACCACTAATGTAAATCCATTCAAAATGGTAGTAGAGAGATGACATCGACCTGCATCTCATAGTCCACAGGAGGAGACTTGTGTTTGGCGTTTGATAACAATGGTCTTGATAGAACCCATGATTCAGGTAGTGGGCGAGGGATGACTTTTTTGAAATGGTGACATGAGGAGGGCCACCTGCATGCGGTGGCCTACAAGGGTGGACCCGCAAGGCCGCAGAGCTCAAGTTTTTACGTTTGAAGTTTCTTTTGGGTAGTGGTGATGAAGGGCTTGCGGGCCGCAAGGGTCTCACTACTCTAGTGAAGAACAACAACGGGGAGGTAAAGTTTCACATGACTCTTAGAGGCTGTGTTTGCATGAATTTTGAGGATTCATTAAATGGGTTTGTGCGGGACTTTGTCATTGATCGACTGTTATGAAGGATCATCCAAGATTTCCTCTTAAGATTTTCAAGTAAATTTTAAAAAAAATGACTCAAAGAGATGCTTTCATGCTAGCGATGATGAACATACCTGAAGTTCCTGAAGAAATCGATGAGGGTGAAGCTTGAGATCTTCCAGGAGGTTGTGCGGGCGCAAAGGAGGCAATAATTATTTTTGGTTCTGACAAATTCTGAACTGGCAGGGTGAAAATGATAGGTCGGTCCACCTATTTACAATAAAAAATTCATTAATTACCCTCATTTAATGATCATACAATAGACAACAGGGTAGTTAGGCGCCAGTTTCAAAAGACCGGTAGTGGGAAAGTTGGAACCCACAAGGCGAGAGGCATCGCCCTTTGACCGGCGGTGAAAGGATGACGACCATAGAAGATGTGCGACCCGCCATGTGAGCGGACGTCCCAGGTTGGCCACCGGTGAAACAATGAAGACATGATAGCGACATGCAAAGGGAAACCAACAAGGGTGGACCTGTAGGAGCTAAAGGATGCTAGTTTTGAAAACTAAGGGAAACCTGCCAAGGAAACCTTGCAAAATCCCAAGACTTCAAAATTCCTTGGGTGGTGAACTTTGGTCGACTAAAGATGAAAAATTTAGGGTCCCTTGACCACTTGGAACTCAAAATTTAGGGGCACACAAAATGAGGTGAAGACGAAAAGTGACCTAACAAAGGCAGAAAAGAGAGAGGGTCCTCATTCCAAATGGAGTGTGTGTGCTATAGGAACAACACAAACAAACCTCAATATTTTGCACAAATTGTGTCATGCTGTGAACGATGCCAATGAGGAAAAATGGGAAGAGTTTGCAAGAAAATTTTACAAAACTCTACCATAGAAAAAAAAAACACACACACACAACAAAAACTGAACCTACTACGTACATATTCTCAAAAATAAAAGATTGTCTGAAACCATGGAAAGTGACTTACCTTCATATTTTGCACAATTAGTCTGGGAAGATGATTGAGAAAAAAAAACACAATTTGCAGGAAATATATTATGAAACCCTACCAAAGAATAATTTTTTAAAAAATTAGACAATGCAAAACCAATCTCCTTGCAGCTGTTGCTTTGCAGCTGTTGCTTTAATCTATTCACAATAAATGAAGTGTAGATTTGCAAAAATTGGGCTTTCAAGGAGAAGATTTTCAATCCAATTTGATAATTTATAGAGTTTAAAAATAATTTCATTTGATTAGAAATCCGATTTGATCTCAGATTAGTTGGAATCTGATTTGATTTGATTCTATTCTATCTCAAATTCAATGCAAGTATGATTTTGGGTGAATGAAAATTTATTTTACACATACTATTTTTTTAAATTTTTCTTAGGTGTGAGACATACTGAATTCTTGTGGGTTGTGCCCACAATAGATATAGCCTATCGACTAAAAATACAAATTATATTATATTAAATAAAAATTAAGAACTAATTATTCAATTATTATTATTTTTACCATATTAAAATTTTAATTAAAATTCTATCAAGATTTTTAAAATAAATTTTTAAAAAATTGTATAGAAACAAATCTTTTAAATATGCTATAAAAATTTAGTTAAAAATTCTATATAATTGAAAATTTTGAATGAAATTAAAGAAATTAAAATTATATATTTCAATTTCAAGAAATTTTGAAAATTAACAACCATAATTTTTGAGAACAAGAATTTAATTTCAACTAAATTTTTACACTATCAAACTACTTGGAATTTTTCATGATAAGACTATCAACTTGGTTGTATCTCTTTTGACATGTCCTAATTTTTCTTTTGTATAATAATTCATTTCTCCTTCACAATTTTGTGATTCCTTTTCCAAATTTTCAGTCTCCTCACAAATTTTTTGTTCATTTCTCTTTGTTTTCTTCTTTATTTATAATTTTTTTTATAATTTTTTCAAATGGTTTTTTTATTATTATTTTATGATTAATTTTTTCTTTAAATTTTTTAAAATCTTTAAAATAATCTTTAAGATAAATAAAATATAAATATTGATTAAATATTATTTTACTTCTTTCTTTTCAACATTTAATTTATAAAATATGTTTTAAGATAATTCAAAAATATTTTTTGAAGAATAATTGAAAAATAATAAACTTAAAAAATAAAATAATAATTCAAATTTAGTTTGGATAATTTCAACACTACAAGAATAATTATCTCATTTTTTTTCTAATATTTTTTGCTAAGAGAATTAAATTAAAAGAAAAAAAATTAATTTTCTTCCATTTAAAATCTAAAAGAATATTTAATCCTTTATTTTAATTTATTTAATTTTTGAATTATAATATTTAAATACTTAATGTTTATTTTTGATAAATTATTTGTTTAATTTTAATAATTGTTTATTTTAAAAATTAATTATCATGTTCATTTAATAAATATAATTTTAAAATTAACTAGTATAATTTTTTTCAAAGTACTCAAAGGAAGGGGTCATGACATCACTCTCTCCTTCCAATCTCCCTCTCTCTCTATATATAGTCATCTCTCTTCCCCCATCTATATTTCCCAATTTATATCTATAGATCTCTATCTCTACCTCTCTCCCTACGACTCTTTTTTTCTATATCCCTCTAGACTCTTTTTTTTTTTCTATTTCAAGCTCCCTCCCCCTCTCTCTCTCTCTCTATATATATATATATCCCTCTCTATCTCCATATCTATCCCTCTCCCTCTATATATATCTCATTATCTCTATCTCTCTTTGTTATTCATTTCATCTCCATTGAAGGATAAAGTAGCAAAAAATATATAAATTTTGTTAGAGGAAGAACCATGGATATTACCCTGCATGGATAGAAGGGTGGTCCTACCACTCATTCTTAAATCATGAGCATGTGATCACTTCTTTTCCGCACAGATAATAAAATATAGCAATTTTGTTAGGTCAATCATAAGTTCATTAATTTTAAAGAATGATATCATTATTTTTATAGACCTAAAGGATTTGACTATAAAATTACACAAAATAAATCTATGCATAAAAGAGATAAGTGCATATAAGCTCGTTAATACAAGTTTTTGTATCAAAGTTAGAGTTGAAATGTAAAGTTATCTTTGTATAGAGTATGAAGATTATGAATTACATGTTGTCATGAGATATGTGCATCAATGGGTTTAGGAACATGAAGAGAAATATGCATGTGTATTGGACATTAAAATAAGTGAATATATAGTAGCTTATGATCAAGAATAAGAAAATGAAATCTTATTACTATGGACAACCAAAGCATGGAAGGGACAAAAGATAGGTATATGAAGGGAATTACATGTAGTAGATTATAAAAATGATGTGATTGGAAGGATTCAATAATAGATGGAGGAAACATAAAGTAGTGAAGGACAAATAAAGATAGAGTAATGGAACATCTAGTGAATTGGTAGTGGAGAAAATTCTTATGCATAATGTGGGAGGAATTTTAAGTGATAACCAAGTGTAGAAACATAGGTTACTATTAGAATTAATATTAAACTATATCAAGAATTATTGTAGGATGTAAAATAGAAAAATATAAATTTGGGTGGCATGAGGGTTTAAGCACCCAACATGAGTAATAGAAATAATTTTTAACTACCTAAAGTGTTCTATATATTATAGATTCATGGATAGAATTTAAATATTTTTTTGGCATGGGAGTGAGTGAGATGATTTAGGTTTGTGGATCAAACTATTGTAGAGATAATAGATCCATTATAAATTAGTGATAATTTATACTTTGTAAATATGTAAGTTTTCCTTTATCGTAATGAAAAAAGGTTCTTTTTTCCATTAAGTGTGCGTTTTTAGTTTTTTGTGAGTGTACATGACTTGTTATAGCTAAAAATCTAGACATCCCCTACTTATACTTCCAATCTCATATACATCAATACACATGTGCATATATACACATATGTATACATAGATATGTGTACATGTTTACATGAATATATATGCATTCATGCATGCATGCATTTATGTATACATATTTTTATTTTATATACATGCATAATATTGATACATGTAGATATACATCTATTCATAGATACATACACATATTTATATATGAATATACCTATATCTATGTATATAACTCTATTTATATCTATCTATCTATATAATATGTACATATACATACATACATACATACACATACATATATGTGTATGCATATATAGATGTACCTATATGTGAGTATATATGTATGTGTATGTAGATATATGTATGCATTTATGTATAATAAGAATAGATCTACCTCAAGTGCCTCAATGCCTTATTATTTTTATAAAAATGATAGCACAACTTATATTTTCCTCTTTCCTTTCATTCTTATTAATTTTTAGGTCATGTTGTGGAGCTCTAAATTAGCTTTCTAACACCTATAGGAAGTTAATTTTTTGATAAATTAGTGAAAATTTCTTATCAATTTTTGAAAAATACTCTAAATGGTCAAAAATGATTTTGAAAGACAAATCAATGAGGAAAAACACACTTTTTCTCAATAATAAATTTTTCAACAAAATTGAAGCCTCTTAAACATAGTTTGGCTTTAATGTAGATGGAGTAATAAGAAGTAACATTCATGATTTAGTAATCATATGTAACCATGCATAGAATATGCAAAGATCTAATAAGCCAATATGATGTGCACTTGATACTAAATGACTCACAACATTAAATGAGACACATAGAATAAATTATATATAGCTAATATATTATATAAAGCATTAATTGAAAATTATAGGGTAAGTGCATCGATATGTGACACAATTTTGGCTCTTAAGATGCCACTTTTTTTTCAAAATCAGCAAAATCTGATTTGCACGAGAAAATGAAGATAGTTACACTCAAAATTTCAAGATGCAACACGGAAAAGAGTTGAAGTGCTCCAAGTCTAGTTTCTAAGCTACTAATTCTTTTTGAAATTAATGAAGATTAAGGGTCTCAAAATGGGGAAAAAGGTCCTATTTTTATAAAAAATAGCATAGTGTCTAAGCCCCCCTTTTTTATTAACTTTTTTTATAGAATATCAAAAATCTGTATGGTGAGAAATTGGCTGACACCATGTAGTTTATCCTCATTCTTTCAGATAATTTTTTTAATGAATATATAATATTTTATGAATTTTCAAAGTGGACACATCCTAAAAAGCTAAAATTTGAGCATGCTGCCCCCTAAATTTTTTGAAAACTAATCAAAAATTGAATTCTTTTCATCACGTGTAGAATGGAGTCTAGTTTTAAAAAATGTAATTTGTTTCACATTTTGATGAACGAGTAAAAATCTATCCTAAAACTAGCACATGTTGGTTTTTGACCAAAAACGAAGGCATTTACAAGAGAAGTTATGGATCAAAACCTTAATTGAATCCAAATGAAGAAAGAATTATATATTTAGATAGCTAAGAGAGAGGTTAACACCATCACAATTTTTTTATAAAATTGTATTGAAAGACATGCAAACGTGACGGTGAGCATGACCAAAAATGTGTGAAATTTTGTTACCTTTCAAAAATCACATCTTTTGCATGAAATGGTTGTCCAAACCTTTTGGTTGGATTCCCAATGCAAAATCCAACCCATTGGGTTGGTATTTCCTAATGCAACCCATTTGGGGAGCGCCAAATTTGGCGCTCTTTGCCTAGCACCAAATTTGGGGCTCACCAAATGTCATTCAAATCTCTAAGAGTTATAATGCAAATTCTAGTTTTTGGAAGATTTTAAAAAAATTCAGACTTAGTCAAATTTCAGTAATTAGCATGTCAAATTTTAGTAATCAAGAGGTTACTTTTTAGTAATCAGGAGGTCAAATTTCACCTTTCTCTATTTCACTCATTTTCATCTCTTATTCTCTAGACCTCTCTCTCTCTCACACTATCTCCATCCCTTTATCTGACACTCTCTCCCTTGAGGTCAAGAACTATG
>VDFB02239568.1:0-16928 GCA_007258455.2 Sequoia sempervirens | reverse complement strand
TGTTATGCTGATAGATGGGATGTAGTATGATGTATATTATTGTGTTGAGGATCATGCCTGAGAAGTCCAAAAGAATATAGTCTTTACAGTTCTATCTTTATTTGTGAAGGAAAGTGCAGGTAGAGGCAAGAAGAAATAGTTACCTATGTGGAGAATGAGTGGTTAAATATGCATCCAATAATAAAAGCGGGGCATGCGTAAGTTCACACAACTATTTTACGAGGTTTAAGTAAAGAGGAATTACCATTCAATCTTTTGCCACTTACTATGCTTGGGATGGTCATCAAGTTAATATTCTTGATACACCTAGTCATGAATTCATCATTGAAATAGAGGAGGTATTGTGTGTATTAGATGATGCTGTCAAGAGTGGGGCAATAATTTGTTTGAAACATATGAGGATTCTTGGTCATTTGCATGCATTACTTATTAGTTGTAACATGGAGGTAAGTTTCTTTGCAAGAGAAGATACAACTTGAATTAGTTTTATGAGAATTGTAAGACGTCAAGTAGTTGATATGTATTCTTTGAGTTAAGCCAATCCAGTAATCTATCTTCTTACTACCAATGCTTGGGAAAGTGCATTTCAAAACATTGAAACAATTGCTCAATATCTTGTAGATGAGTTTATCGATGTTGTCTAGTAAATATGTTTAGGGACCAAGGGTTATACCTTTACGAGGTCGAGGAGACAACCTGCCAAGGGTGGTTGTCCAATAACTATAGTATGTGGTTTGAGAGTTCATGGAGGAAGAACTCAGAAATTTAGCTCGGAGCTTCTGGAGGAGTTCCACCTAATTCAGGATTTATTTCTTTAGAAGGAGAATTTTCTCAAAAATGTATATATATTTTGTAATTAGCAATTTTTGTTATGTAAGCCTTAAGGGGGGTCCCTTGGCAAAGTGAATAAGAGATTTTAGGGGATACAATTGTAGGAAAAATGTAACAAGGGGGGAATGTTGGAGTAATTAATATTACATTGTGTAGTTATTAATTATTAATGTGATGGTTTCCTATGATAGTTTGTAATGGTCCTATATGTATCCTTTCATATTGAAATATGAATCAATCAATTACATTCGATGATATACAAAATTTTGCTAACAATTTATATTTTATTGGATATTTAATCATGGAATGAAAATGTAGTTCAACGGTTTCAAGGGTGATGTTATTTTAGGATTAGGAATTAATTGTTTTAGGAAACAAGTAATGGTCATGGAGACTATTTACTTATCTTCATTGCTTCCCTTGATGAGTAACAGTCACAATGGAACTATTTGGGGAAAAGGGGCCCTAGAAAGGGTTGTGTACCCACAAAACAGTTCACATCAAACATAGATTAGAAAATAGAACTACATATTTTACACCTTGATCCCATTTGGAAGCAAGATATGTAGGCAGTCTAGGAAATGAAGGATGCTCCCAATATCTCAAGTGTTTGAGGATGGGGCTTAGGAAAGTTAGGATAAAGGTAAATTAAAATATAATTTAATAATTGAAGAGATTTTCTTGGTCAAAAGGGACTAAAAATATCTAACATAAAGATAAGATAAAATACATTCTTTTTATACTTGGAAGGAATCCTGGATGGATTTGGTTGACTCCCTAAGGCTTTAAGCCAAATTTTGAGGCGGGACTCAAGCTACATATTTATTTTTACATACTCCTAAGGATGACGACCTTGGTGCACTTCCAAAGGGAGTGTAGTATTTAGTGAGTGACTCAGGACTCAAATGCTCTCGATGAGTCTAAGTCTCTGGCCAAAGCATATTCCTATCCTTTATGGATAGATTCCTACCCGATTTGGGTAGATGTCTATCCCAAATGGATAGATGAATTGTTGTCCTGTATGGACAAATTCCTAACCCATATGGTTGGATGCCTATCCCAGATGGATGGATGATTTTTCTCATATGGATAGAAGTACTTGAGTATGCAAGTGAATGAACACATAATAAGATAATAATCAAGAAAAAAATATAGTGGAAATTTTGGGGTTATTAGATTGGATCGTTACATATTGGACATTCAATCCATGATTTGAGGCCTCCATTCTTTGGAGTAAATAGGGCATAGTACTGCCTGAAATCATGAAGCCAATGATGTCAATTTTGCAAAAGATTGGTAAAAATCCTAAGTCTTGGGCCTAAAAAAGTAAACATGTCACTTTAAGCAAATACGTCAATGTATAATAGTCAGATGAGGGCCATTTTCAAACATGTTGATATCCCGATTTCAGATGCGAACACGTCTTCAAACACGCCACTATCCATGTGTCACTTTATAGAAATTGCATCAACCCTTTGCAAAGGTGTCACTTTATGCAAAATTGATAATCAATGATTGCAAATGAGCCTTATTGAGCTTCAAAAGCACCGATCTACAAATCACCACATTTGTTTTCCTACATTTAGCTAAAAATTAATGTGCTTAAAATCAAACGAGTGCTAAAAGTAAAGATGCGTGTACTACTAGGACCGCTCCCATAGGCCTCTAGAACCGTCATACTCTATTTGTGTGAAGTGGGGCACGAGGTACAAGCACCATCGTGAAAGGGTCTCTAAGTGAGGTGAAAGCTAAGAGATTTAAGACATAAGTAAGTTTCTAAAGATGAGTGTGCAAATGAGGATGTTTTGAGCCTGATTTTCTATATATTACCCCCAAAACCTAGGGTTTCACTTGCGACCACCTTGCTAGATCATTTTTTGAGCCTCATTTTTAATCTTGATCATTTAAAGCAACCCCTAGGGCCTAGTTTTTTGTCCTATTTTCAACTAAACTATTCCTACTCTTATCATGAGCTCGAATTGAAAATTATTTTTTCTAGGAAAATTCCTGAGGGGCAGTCTAGTGTCCTATCATCCTTTTGTAATCCAAAAGGGCATAGTGGGGCATCATAAAAAAAAATTAACTTTTTTATCCAAGAAATAATTATCTTTGAAATAATGTAGCAAGTATATTGTGTCAAAGAGGGGAAAAATGTAGACATACAAAATGCCTAATTCATATCACACATCATTAACATTGCATTTTGGCATCATTTTCATCATATTCATTATTAATATTGCATTTTCATCACTCTCATCATTAATTCCCTTTTTAACATCATTTTTCATTAATTAACCTATTTCCCAGGAGCTATTAATTAAGTGATTTTGAATTATTTAATTAATTCATCATATTTCATTAATTTTCCTCTTATCACCCCTAATAGAATAATTTTAATTATTTAATTAAATAAATCTAATTTTCTTCTAATGTCTCATGATTAAGTGATTTGAAATTATTTAATTATCTAATTCCCTCCCACTTGCATGGAATATTCTCTATTAACAAAGGAATATCCTAAGCCTTCATAATTCAATAATCTTGAATTATTTAATTGTTCTAATTTCCCTCTCAAAGGCATATTCCCATGGAATATTATTTTTCAAAATATCCTAAAAAATATTAACTTCCTCATTCATCCTCAACCCTTCAAATCTTGATCTAATCTTCACCCTTCATTTCAAAATATCTTAACCAGTTTCCTTAAATTGTGGAGATATTTTGATCTCAAGAGCTAATCTCTACTGTTGATCTAAATCTTGAAAATCTATAAAACAACCTTCATTCCTACATAATCAACACCCATAATCATTTGAGCTAATTCATATCACTTGAGCACTCGAGCATTTGAGCAATTTCATTAATAATTTAGGTCATTTGAAGCTTTTATAATCATCGAAGCTAATGATTGAGCAACCCAACAAACCATAAACCAAATTCAAAATGGAATAATAGGTTTACACGTGTTTGATTTCAATTTTGAATTGGGCTTTCATTATTGTTGTTGATTTCTAACTTGTTTGCATTCAATTTTATTTGTAAGTTGGATTTGATCATTGTTCTTGATTTGAGTATTGTGAATTCTAACCCTAGTTGAATAATTCATGCTTCATTTTCATTTTCCACTAACCCCACTTCACAAGAGTTGATCAAGAGAGCCAAGAGGAGAAGAGAATTAGTTAGGGGAAGATATGGCTGAACTAGGGAGAAATATGGATTTTAATCATAAGCACAAATGGCAGCAAAACAACCAAAATTGGTCAAATTGGGTTCTTAAATTTGGTACTAAATTTATGCATAGGTTTGTGGCTACCCTCCTTTTTCTTCATTTTTTTGAAAAAGATTACAAGAAAAGGCTCGGTGAAAAATCCTACTCAAGAGAAAAAAACAAGAAGCAAAATATCAATAAAGAAGAGTTGTATAAGTTTTTACATGAAGAATGGGGGAAGGTCTTCTCACCCCAGAGTAATTCTTAGCTTTTGGCTATCTTGTTAGGTGTTGTTTAAGTGTTTTTTTCATCTATGCACTTAATGTTTTCATTGTTAATACCCTATGTGGGCCGTTTTTTACTAGCCTCGAAGCTTTCTTTGTAATAAGGTTGGAAACTTTGTTTTCCTACTTTATCTTATAAAAAAAAAGACATCAATATTTTTTTGATTAATTATAAAATTTATAATTATATTATAGCATTTAATAGTTCATATCATTTTTATTCATCCTTTTTAATTATACATTAATAGATTGCAAGATTATTTTTTTTCAAGTGTTATTGTCTTTCCTCACTAAGTCACTTTTTTTTCATTTACATTAATACAAATATTCTCAATATTAGTTTGAATGAAATAATTTTTAACCATTATAATATTTTTTAATATTTACAACTTCTTAATATTAATTTAATATTTTTAATATATTAATATTTTCAAATGCTTTTTATTTTTTTATCATTAAGAAATTTATCCTTAAATCACATAATAATTATGTCTTACTATTTGAAAAAAATAATAACCAAAATCATGTTAATATTTTTTTCATTCCATAATAATTTCTCAATATACTCCCATAAATATTGGCTCTAATGTGTCATTGCATGAAAATATTTTATAATCTATTTTAAATACTTTTATTTCATTGATTCTAGGTCCTCCCTTTAAGACCTTTGTAATCAATTCATCTCTTTATAATGAACTAAAAATATATACATACTTTTCTATTATAAGACCTAATGCCTTTAATTATTTATATGCTAACTATATATTAATTTTAATAATGTATTCAAATTACTCCATAAAAATATATCTTAAATGTATTATAATTACACTTAATAAGTTTATCCATAAATGAACTTTAACTTGCCATAAAATTTCCCTTAACTTTTATAAAATTATAAAAGATAATTATTTATGCTCATAAAATAATTAATTTAATTTTACTTATTCAAAATGAATTTAAGTTATTAAAAATATATCTAATAATTGAATATTGTACTAAATATATTAGAATTATCCTAATTGATAAGTAATAAAAATAATGGGCATTATATTACATTTTCTCAAAGAAAAAATATTTAAGTCAAGTAAATATGTAATGGATCTAAGACAATGTGGGTTGATTTAATCCTCTAATGAAGCTACTATGATGCTCTCATAAATTCTCTAGATAGTTTCTTGGGTAACTCTAGGATAGTCCTAAATGATTTCAAAACGAATGAATGCCTTTAAATACATCATAACACACAAATGTGCACTAGATTGACAAACAAGGGCTAACAAAAAAGATTGATGAGGTGCAAATTTAAATTTTGAGTTTTAAATATTTTAGGTTAAAATCTATAACTACAAAATGACTTAAGTTAGGTCCACAATCATAGATATGGTCAAAATTGATGAATGAGAGATATGAAAATTAGGATCAAATATTTAGATGAATATGTGATCATGTGATAATTGAATTTATGTAAAAAGTATTTATAAACTACTCTATAAATTTAATATGTTATAATTAAAATAAGCTCAAAAATAAATAAAAAGAGCATCGAAATGCAAATTTTAACATTAAAAACATATCTTCATTTATTTTTTAAAAATAGGTACTTTACATAAAAATATGTTTTAACTTGCTACTAATTAAACTTAGAATTTGATGGTTTGTATTATAATATTTTAAAATTATAGACCATATAAGGCCATATAATTGACATGCATTATTTATTTTTTGATTCATAAAACACAACAGAAGTTGCATATATTATATTCATAAACTAAAACATGTACATATGAGTAGACACCCAAAATCAAAGTCATAATTTAGTTTCCCCTGCAACCCCAAAAACTATCGGAAGTACCCCATTACATCCTGATACAACCAAAGACAATACAAAGCTTCCTAATTAACAACTACACACAACCACCCAGATACCAAAATGATTTTCTAGCCCCCATCAATCCTCTTCATCATAGAACTTACCCGACTCCACCACCTTGGTGAAATCCATACACCACTAGATGCCCATGACCTTGTCCAAACCCAGCTTGTGATAGAGGAAGTGGTAACCAATTGAAGCCCAATTCCTGTGACAAGCCCGACCACCAACATCCAAGTTGAGGAGGAAAGGTTGTTGCTCCACTGCCACCCCATGACGAAACATTTTGTCGATGTCATCTGGCCAAGGAATCCCAACTCCCAGTTCAGTGACTATAACCATGTCCAAATCATATACCAAGATAGCCACCTTGAACACTAACCTTAGCAAAAAAAAGTAGCGAACTTTGGGAATTTGCATATCTAAAAGTGTGGCTAGGAACTGAGATGAAATGTCAAAATTGGCCCTTACCCTATTAGAGGAGAAGTAGAACTTCTTACCTATGCCAATTCACACAACCTCTAAGCACAGGATAGCCTTATTCAAACATATTTTCTTCAACATCTCATTTGCAATGAAGCTAAGGAAAGTTGTCTGCTTCTTCAAGCACCTCAAATGCACCAGAGTATTCATGTTGACTGTGAGTCTTTTTGCCACCACCACAACGATTTAAAGAACCTGAGGTTAATTCGCACGAGTTGCCAATTACCAATGACCACCATTCCAAACACCATTAATTGCAAACATCGCTATCTAAATCCATTCTATGGAGAAATAATTTAACAATCATGTACAACTATATTGTCCAATCTTGCCTCTTACAAATGCAATCTCCAATCATGAATGTCAATAAACCACATCACCCCTCCTTATGAATTCCAACCAAAAAATGTCACATCCACGTGCAACAATTTCATTCTTGATCATCCACGCAACCAATTTGGAAGGGAATATTTGATCATTAAATGACATTGAGTGACCTAGACACCCTTGTCATCTGCCCATGTGCCCAATCTAGCCATCCTGGTATTAAAGAACTTGTGGTTAATTCAAAAAAGTTTCCAATTACCAACGATTGCCATTCCAAACACCATTAACTGCAAACATCTCCATCCAAATCCATTCCATGGAGAAAGCATTTAACAACCATGTACAAACTATATTGTCCAATCTTTCCTCTTACAAATGCAATCTCCAATCATGAATGTCGATAAACCACATTGTAATGCCCCGCCATGAAACCCCAAAGGACAACACATCTAACTAGCAATTTATGACAATTTTTTTTTAAAGTGAATCAACATGTAGATCATACTAACAACTAACATAGAATGAAAACTACACATACATATGATCTAACTATGTCCTTTAGAGTATCATGATTGCATTACGTGCATACATTCCTAACAAGTTTTAATCCAACATCTAAGATTAACGAACCCACACAAGTTAATTATAAATACATTACATTAAGTAATGAACATCATACGTCCATACATCATATTAAATAAATAACCATCAATGATCATATGTTTAACCCAAGGAGTACATACATCGCTTTTATTACATAAAGGTACATCATTTCATGATTACATAAATACATCAATACTTCCCAACATACAACGGGAAGGATACATTAGATACATGATGAGATACAACTGAAATGATTACATTGTACATAACACCAACACTATCTCAAGTCTGGTACAATATTTGGGATCTCTGCAAAGGTACAACATCCATTCTCACGATCATCAATTGGGAACCCAATGGAGTGCATAGAACATTCCACCCCACCATGTGGAACCCTAAGTTCCACCCCCCATGCTAGGAGATGGCAATAAGGACCCACTACACAAGTAGTCAAGTAAACAAGGACTAACATGACTCCAACGTATAAGGTGCAACAAGACAACTCACAACAGAGACACCACTTCTAGAGGTACACAAACAAAAAAGGGGAAAACAAGACAAGGGAACACTAGGTTGCAATAAGGAAGAGTGTCATTGCATGGTCCTGGCATGGGTTATCCTAACTGTCTCTCTCTAGATGCCAGCCCCCATCTATGGTTATCCTGATAGTCTCTCACTAGATGCCAACCCCATAGGGTGACAAATGTAGAACCAAATTTCCTTTAAGGAAGTTGATCTTTCCAACCAAACCTTCTTAGCCCATCCTTAGCATAATGAGCACTACAGGCATGGGTGAGGCATCCAATTATCTTAATTAGTGTGAATTTCTACCCAAACCCCTAGTTTATTAATTAGGTTTTCACTGAATTAAGAAACTCCCACATGGGTTATTCTGACGCTACTTTGTGCGTCATCCCCCATTGAGAGCCACTCCCTCTACTAACAACTAGAAGACCCAAACACATCCAACAGGGTAAAGCCATCTTGCACATAATTACAACCCATGTGCACGTACACATTAAGCGAGGCATGAACCCTCTCACACACAAAAAAAAACCATAATAATGAATAAATAGTGCATGGCTAAAACCATCATGAACACAATTCAAATACATAATCATCCACTTCAAAAAGAGAAACATAAAATTCAACCAATAGAATACTCCCCTAGGCCTTTGGAAGATTACCGTAACAATTTTACACAAAGACTCCCTCCTAACACAAAACCCAAAATCAACTCAAAATCAAAATCAACCTCAATAATCAAAAGCTTCTCATTTTAACTAATTCAACACCTCAAACTAAACAAGCAACAAATAAACATTACAACCATGGATTCAACTTTAACGATTACAAATGAAATTGACATTCAATATTCAATCAATTAACCAAAAGAACCCAAATTCACTAACCAAATACTTTACTCAAAGCAAGCACGTAAAACAATAGTGCAACCATGAGATACATTATTTCCACATAGCAAAACTATTATTCATTACAAAACACTTAACATCATCCAATAAACACACAGGATCACAAGTTAGGAAACTTCCAAACTATAAAATAACATATATATTTACAAAACAACATTCCAAACAACTGAAGGTAAACAACATCGTGTAGTTGAATGTCCAATCCTATAATATATACCCAAGACATTAATGGAAACATTTCAATACTCTTCTCAAGAATTTATGCTTCACTCAAATCTAATTACTCGATTTAAGTTCCACTCACAACTCATACCCTTGCTCTAAGGTTTTAAGAAAGTAAATTCCAAGAGATAAGTCATTCCTATCCCAACACATTCTACTCTACTCAATATTCCAACTATTTAAATTATGCAACATCTCTATATAATCAATTCCTAAACTTTTACCCTTACACCATATTAACTTTTCTCCCACCCATAGTTATCTAAAAATGAAACAAGATCCCAATTAATCCACAATACATAATATGAATAGAGGAATTGCAATCTAAATTTATACATTGATCAAATGTCATAAAATAACTCAATTTCATATTTAATTCCTTTCACTTCGTCCTCCAATATAAGTTTTGTACTTAGAATGTTTTCCTTCAGAAATATATATATATATATATATATAAATTAAATATAGTTATTATTTTCTCTTAAACCTAATTTAGTTTAATCACTTGATTATCTAACTCTCCTTAAAAGTAAATACTTAAATATTTAATATTTTATAAAAGAAAGATATTTATCCATTCTGATAACTAGGAAAAATTATAATAATCGATCAAATAACTCAAGGTAACAACTTGATTTTTATAATAAAAGAAGAGTAATGTAATAATGTTTTAAGACTATAACATGATCATTATAATGACAATCAAAATAATTAAAAAGATATTAAGACCAAGTGGTACACTACGGTCATTTTCCAAGTTTCTCAAACAAGATAAGGATCCATCAAATTATAAATACAAATAATATTTATTTACTATTCAGTTACGAAATCAGGTAAACTATAGTATTTTAAAAACATAGGGTCAATCATAACATCTCACATAATGCTAGTTTGATTTACTCTAACAATTCAAGTTTACCAAAGAGGAACAACGTTTGGTTATAGCACAATTTAATTCATGGTCAAGACCTAGTACAGTTCGACACGTCTAAGAACTCTTGTAGGGTCATCCATAATAAACATGGCCTTTGGTTTGAAAGACGCGATTAGATGCAACTAGTGATGAAACCCACAAGTGACTTGAACATCCTGTGGCACGAAGCTTTGCGGCATCTACTCAGCTCAATTTTCCTTATAGGAAGGCGAATATAAGGGCTCTCACAAAGGACAACTAAAACTAACAAATTACAACACAATTTTCTTTTTTAAAAAGTAAACTAACATAAGATGTACATTAATATACAATACATGTAATGCAATTATATAAATACAATATCAACTATGTCCTCTAGGGTACACGTGACAACATTAATAATCATAAACCCATACCTTAACGATAATTAACGAATCCCAAGATTACATTGTGAAACCATAATATAGAATAATAAAACAATGATCATACATCCATTACATTACATCCATGTGAAACATCCATATATAAACACATAATATAATCAAGAATATCCATACATGTTACATTGATCAAAATAGAATATATATATACATCAATATGAAAATTACATCGTTACAGATTTACAAAAAGTACAGTAGTGCTTCCCACCCCATAGTGGGAATAGTACATCAATAGCAAAAGTATACAACTAAGTGAACATGATACAACTGAACTCGGGTGAATCTCTAGATCAATTGCATCGGTACAATCTCCACACTTCACAAACTCTATCTGGGAACCCAATGGGGTGCATAACACGTTCCTCCCGACCACGTGGACCTGAAGGCCCAACCCCCATGCTAGGAGATGACAAGAAAGAACCATGACAAGGAACAGTCAAGCAGAAAGGTTACAAGACTCAACAAAATAAGAGTAACAATACACATGATAAACAACTACATAAAAAATGACTATTTAATGGATGACTACTTCCAGAGACACACAAAGGCACTAACAAGGGATACTATAGGAAGAGTGTCGTTGCATGGCCCTACATGGGTTACCATGGCTGCCTCTCACTAGGCACTGACCCCCATCTATGGTTACCCTAGTTGCCTCTCACTAGGCATCGACCCCATAGGGTGACACATGCGGGACCACTAACCTTTTGTGAAAACAAGGTAGTGATCTTGCCGACCATGGCCTTCTCAACCCATCCTTAGTTTGCAAAAGCACTAACGGAATTGCCAAGGCATCTTATTTATCTTGTTTAGTGTGATCCTACCCAAACCCACTACTTAATTTTATTAGGTTATCACTTCTTAAACAAACTCTTCCATGGGTTACCCAGGCTACCCCTTTGTGTGCCGACCCCCATGAAGAGCCACTCTCCCTAGGAGCACCGAAAAAAAATCTAATGATACCAAGGGGTGTACCAAAACACGTAAAGCACTAAAACCACAAAAACCAAGTGCAAATGTGAGGCATGAACCATCTCGCCCAAAAATATACATCAAATGTCAACACCATGGTACAAGATAACACCCACAAGAGCTCATAAATCAGAGATAAAATCAAACGAACCACAAAGATCAAACATGGAAAATCCAATCATAAATCAAGTTTCCCATCGCCTCTGGAAGCCTATTGAATGAGCTACCCTTAAACTTCCAGTAGAGAGTAACTCAGTGCTACAGGTTCCCACATGACTGACACAAAATCTCATCAAATTGAAATATTACAAGGGGAAAAGAAAACTACCAACATGGGAACATAAAAATCCATCTCTTAAATATCGAACACATTGCATGTAACAATTTACAAGAACATATTCCACAATCGCTACATTTAATTACACCTCCATTTTAACATTATTTAAACAACTAAAGAATTTATACAGTTCTTATACATATTCATACATAATTATAAACAAATTGCTCTTACTTATAATTCATAACATGTATATCTATTTACACATATACAAATGTATATAAATTTAATTAAGAACAACCTTCAATTATCTAATTATGCATTTTCACTCACAAAATTACTCTTTATTATAATTCATGAGATATTTATTAATTACATGCATATATATATATATATATATGTATATTATACATTTAATTTAAAATGATATTGTTAATAAAATTTTAAATATACTTGTTGGTTGTCTTTTGATAACATAGAGAAAATGTACAACCCAACATAATAATAAAACCAGAGATATAAATATATATATATATATACATACATATATGTGTGTGTGTGTGTGCGCGTGCGCGTGTGTGCCTTTAAACAAAGTGCAATGAATACACAGCCAGACACAACCAAGAATGAGGGAAAATATAGAGCTTGAACAAAGACAACGAACCAATTGAGGATTGAGATGACACCCCCAAAGGAGATAGCAAGGTCGACTAGGAAACAAGGCATTGGGAGTAGAGGTAACAATGAACTTTAGCAACATAAATTTCTGCCATCTACCAATCGAAGCAAGGGAGCTTATGAAAAGGGCACAATTTTATCAGCTAAACAATGAACAACTAAAAAGAATATTACAATATTGGTGGACGCCATACAGGTGAATGAAGACAAACATTACAATATAATTCTATATTTTATCAGCTAAACAATGAACAACTAAAAAGAATATTACAATATTGGTGGACGCCATACAGGTGAATGAAGACAAACATTACAATATAATTCTATAGATTTTGAAGCAATGTTGGAGGAATCAACACTCCTAAAAGTATAAGACAACAAGGAAAAGAAGTATAAAAAGAATGAAGACCAAAATACCTTGCAAGATAAATTGACTCCTAGGCTATACCATGAAAATAAATAAAGATATGTTGAATTGAAGTCCACTGTCAAAAGAATCTAAGGTTTGTTTTCCCCAAGGATTGACATTGATGCCCTACTGCTTGCAAGCTTGCAAAGACCATAAAAAAAAAAGACTATGAAGATAAGGCGGAAAAAATAAACTAGATAACAAAAACACACTGCTTTAGAATGGATCAAGACTTTCCAAAATTAACACCAACACCCAAATTAAGTTTCAAGGAATGTAACTAAAAGGAAACATACAAAAAATAATACAGCAATCAAAATACAGGCATAATACTCACCTAAAGGTAAGGGATGCCTTAAATAAAATCAGTTGTTTTATATTAAATGATGCCAAATGAAGCAATTTGAAAAAAAAAATGGCATTAAACAAGGCAATGCATAGTAGGTTGCTTTCCACTAGAAACATCTAAACCTTTTTCAAGTTTCAGAAATGAAATAAAGATAGTGAATATAGTTTAGGCTTCTAGGCGTATGACAAGGGCATCGAACTTTACCCCATGACAAATCAAAGAACACATAAATTGGATATTGAAGAGTTCAAAGAACGAAGGCATGGATAACATGGCGACATAAACAAAGATACGCCAATATATGGAAAGAAAAAATTTCAGCACTAAATTTGAAATACATATAAAGAAAATCGATGATCGACTTGAAATCCAACACTCGTTCACAGAGATGGTGAGCAATACAATCCTTCGTTATAGTCCCAAATCCATTTCTTCGTTCTCAAAATCCACTTCTCAAGCTGTAAATATTTTCTTTTACTTTTATTTTCGCAGAGAATAAAAAAAATTGTAGAGCAAATTTTACTTGTTCCCAAAAACCAAAAAAATTAACTCCCTTTTTCTCTATCTCCAATTTCAATTAAAGAAATTAATTTTAGTTTTTGAAAATAAAATCAAATGATAAATCATTAAAAACACAAAAATCGACAAGTTGCCCTCTCATTTTCAGCTCAAAACTACACATGCACATGCATGCAAAATATTTCCGATTTAAATTTCTTTTTAATTACTTTTTGTGATTTAACATTATCTCTAAATTTCTATTTTAATATTCCAATTTACGAATTAATTTTAAACGAACTTATTCATAACATTTAAATTTAAAATAAACATTATTTATAAATACAATATTATTCCATTATATTTCATTAAAAATTTCCTCATTAATAAAAGTAGATATATAATTATTGAATTATTAGAACTTAACAAATTAATTTAATAATTAATTAACGATATTCATTTCATAATCTAATTTAATAATTTAATTTAATACTTTAATTAACTCAACATAACACTTACGAACATTAAACTGAAACAATACTTAAACGACATTCAAAAGCTCAACATAATAAACAATGACTATATCAAATACTTAAAACAACATTAATTAAACAATTAAGATAAATGACTCAATATGGAAACGGGGTTGCAAATGGACCACATCATCAAACACAATGATGGGGTGATGGACTAGGGCGGGGGACTTTCTTGTCAACTTTGGTTTCCACATCATGTACCCATTGGGCTTTGTAAGGCATGCTCAAACTTGACAGTGCAGGTGAAGCTGATGCCTGGTACCTACATCCTGCATCAAATTAGATTCCAAGCAACATATATATCCAATCACAAGCACACTATGCTCAAGAGGAAGTCACAACGTAGTAGGGCGCTCACAAACGAGAGATGCTACATAATCCTCTCACCAAGACTCCACCCAGTAAACACATCATCATAAATATCATAAAAAAATTACAAATCAATTGCATAAAAACATAGTACTACATCCAAATGATAAACATAACCAGTTAAATTCAAACACAACATCAAACACCATGTATCTGCATAACATACACATCTGAAAAGAGTATCATAACCATCCAAATAAACTAAACTGTCAACCAACCAAGTGAAAACGGTGAACAACCACCAACATAGTCTCAAGGTACACAACATAACATAAAAAGTATTAGAATAGGGATAGCAACATGAAAGACATTACAACCACCGACATAGTCTCATCTTCAAAGAGTTTGAGAAGAAGAATAAGAGATGGAGAGTTTTATTGGACAACGACATAGAGATATGGGTGCATGCCTAGGATATGATGTCAATGAATTTCCTTCCTCAATTATGGTGGTACTGGTTAGAGATAAAGAATTTTCATGGAAGTACTGCAGTTACATTAGCAAACATGTATAATTCTTGGCGAGATGAACAAAGAAAACATCTCTTATTTTCTATTTCTATAAATCTCACTTCAATAACTAGAAGATCAAATTAATTTCCAAGGGAGCATGCCAAGCAGAGGTTTAACAAATTTATTTATGCTTCAAATCAATTAAGGAGTGAGATCCGAACCTGTCTGACAGAGGACCTCAAAGAGATCTCACAAAATGGTCTGATAGGTGGATGCACACCACTCCAATTTGTTGAACAGGTTTAAGAACCTTCAAGAAGATGAAGCCGATTGGGAAGTGCACGCCGATCTAATTGAAAAGGCTTATAAATTTTCAAGCAAATGCAAGTGGTAGGTTTTGATAGATGTCATATCATGAGATGAGATAATTGCAGAATAAGGACAAAGTAGATTTTTGCAAGGAAGCTCTCAAAATAGTTGAGTTAATGAAGCACTATAAAACGCATCATGTCATCAATGTAAGATTTTATTGTGCTCTAGGCACATGTAGTCCTGTGAGTTCAGTGGGTGAGGGTTGTGTATCCCCCCATTAGTAACCCTTATTTCATTACATATACTTCCCCCAAAATTGAATCCCTTGGACCCAAACTGAGCAAAGAGTCCCCATTTGGTTCCTAGATCTGCATCCATAGATAAAGCTAAAAAGCATCTAAAAGGATGCATTTTTTTTCTAAATCAAAACAACCACACAAAGTTTGTGGATGAGGGAAAAGATTCAGGCAACTTTCTAAAAAAAGTTACATGCTATTTGGGAGTGCGTATAACAAACTCATCAATTAAAACGAATTAATCATATGTGAAAGTTCAAGGAAGCAATTAAGGATAAAGCACCCAAAGTCACAAGAAACATCTTCAATGCAAGGATTGGTGGATGGGTGATGCCTGGCAAGTGACTTACCTTAAGATTTTGCACATATTGCGTCATGCTCTCAACTGTGCTGATGAGAACAATGGGACAAAATTGCAGGGGAAGCAAAAATATATCTTCCCACTAAAATTTTATTTTATTTTATTTTAATATTACACATTAGATTTACTATATACTATGATCTTAATAAATATATTTAATCACCAAAATACTTGTTACTTAATAATTCAATTTAATGAATCAATTGACCAAGTGCAACAGTTAAACAAATTTCAATCAAACAACCCAAATCAAAATTTATCAATCATGAAAGGGTCAATCATGGAAGGGCACTACATGTAATGCCCCCACCGAGAACCCTAGAGGACTAAACCTAAACAACAAAAAATGGACAATTTTTTTTTTAAAGTGCAATGTTGCACAACTGAAATTGAACATAACTTAATTGTTAACCTACATCCCCTAGGGTGCATGAATGCATTACTTAAATTCCATTATCCAAATTACAAAACCAAATAACTTATTAACAATTAAACACTACTCATCATTAAGCATAACATTAACTCATCACAAATAATCAAGTGAACCATAAGATACAACCATGTTATATCATAAAGGAAAAACTGATTATATATCATTTCAATTAACTTGTAAAAAATTACAGAATACATCTTTCATTACATAAGTGAGATACATTAGTCTCAGTTTACAAATACATCATGAATAGTAATACTTCCTCAATACAAATGAGGAGTGCTTAACATATGGTACATGAAAACAATACATTTACAAGTACAATGATTAATCCCAAGAGTAGTCACCTAGCAGAAGTCAACGAATCAAGAG
>VDFB02239565.1:0-29625 GCA_007258455.2 Sequoia sempervirens | reverse complement strand
TGCAGGTTTTAAAACTATTCACTAAGAAAGTGCCCTGAAACCTCTTTAAACTATTAAAAACCTTTCTGACCTACTCCAAGGATGTTAGTACAATATTCTTTGAGAATTCAAATAAAAAATAAAACCTAAGAAATGCTCTACAAACTATACAAACTAATTAACAACAAAAATAATATTGAATTTAAAAATCAAAGCACTTTTTATTTATAATCTTATTTCTAGATGCGAAGTTCATTATTTTCTCACCATAAAATTCCTTTTCAAAGGTGTTTCCCCTTCAATAGCTGACTTTCCAATTGCTTTAATCGACCAATCCTTGCTTGTCATTTCATATTCCTATTTTTTTTCTCTTTTTGCATTTTTTTCAATTTTTACATTTTCCTTTATTTCAACCTCCTAAAGACCTATTTATTACTCATTTACAATTGAATAGGCCTTATCATGACCTTCTACAATGCTTTTATACTTGGAAATTCAAATTTTGAGATTTTTCATATCGAAGGCATTTAAAGAGCAAGGTGCTCTTGCACCGTACAACCAACCAACAAAAAATTTCCAAGTCCCTTGGAAACATATCAACTTTGCCTTGGACTTCTTTACTCTCTGAATCTTGTACTTTCCATTGTCTTTTCTTTCAACTCTATCTTAATCTATGAATCTTCTCTTGTCTTCACTTCCCTTTTCCTTTCTCTTTCTGCCATTACACTATCATGTGATCATCTTTTTCACTTCCAAAAGAATAGAGGATTGTCCTTGCAAAATTTCTTCTTTCTCTCACAATTTGTCCTTGACCTTCTCTAACCAATCACCTTTCATTTAACAACTTCTCATCTACTCCCATCAGTGGAGTACTCTCATCATAGATACAAACTCAAGTGCTTCATAGACAAATATCCATCTGGTTCTTACTACATGCCAACACAACTCAACAACTCAACAAACTTCTTTTCCTCACCTAGGTGTCTCCACTTTTCTCTCCCTAGTATTTTGGAAGTTCTAGCAACCAATTTATTTCTTAACCTATACACAACCACAAACTCACAAACAAAAAAAATTCTTTGTAGCTTAGATGGATGAAACACTTGCAACAAAACAACAAAAACTAAACAACCAAATTTCATAATTAGCTAGCTCTGATACCAATTGATGCAAGGGAATCTATCAAAAAAATCAATCCCTCATGGTACATAAAACCCAAACTCATTTGGAGAAGATTAAATTAAACAAGCATCTAAAATTCATCTTTTCACCAAAATCACATCCATTCATTTGAAAATCACATGTAAACAAAAAGTAAAAACACTTTCAATAGAATTACATCTAAGTATCAAACTCAAAAACATCTTTGATATCATAAAAATGATTGAAACAAATCATAAACCTGATTAGTAACACAAATCCAATCAATTCTTTCTATGCTCACCAATACAATACTCAAGAAACAAAGACATCAACTATTCCATCTTTAGTCCATACTGTACAGAGCCATAAATGCACATAAACTCAATCATCTATACCTTTGTCTTCTCAGTTTTGTACTTTATAGTAGTCACCACTATTTTGCACCTTTTGAATCATATTGCTCAAACACCAAATATGCAAGTTTTCTTTTCCAAACCTTTTTCCCCAATAATTGATACAATTTTAGCATCATTATTTAAGTAGTTCAAACACAAAACAAAAACTTGAATCTCTATTTTTTTTGAATTACATTGTCATTATATACAACCTCGCAAACCCTAGTAGTAAAGCACCATGGCCAAATCGGGTAACCCAACCATTTCACATTGAATCTCTATGAATAGAATACTATTTCATGTGCCCATTTCACCCACAATAAACATATCTTAACATCAAGCACTATTATTTTGAAACAAATGTTAGTTCAATTGATTGTCCTATTAGAATGAGCCCAAAATAGGCCTAAAATAAAAAGTAAGTCCCTTCAAAACTACTCCAAAACCATACTTTTCCTAAAATAGTCTTAAATCGGTTTGTAAAATCATCAATTCCATCATTTATTTCAAGGAAACCATTTTTCATTGCATTAAACATTGAAACCCTCATTAAATGCCATTGGAGTCTTAAAAAGAGCAAAGGTTTATTAGAAACAACCTTTCCAGACCTTATGCCACCTTGTGAATGCTTCATACACATTTTTTTATGTTTGCCCCATTCAAACCAACTATCTCTCATTCATATTCAAGGCTCTTCAAACATATTCCAACATATAGTCAACAAATTTCTTGACAAAACACAACAATTTCAAAGGAGAAGCACTAAAACCTTTGTATCACTACCTTCTCTACATCTACAAGTGCATGCACACCAAACACACATAAAAGAAAACTTAAATTTACCCTAGTCCACCAATCTAATAGGCCTACATTGGTGAAGTAGTAATGCAATACTGATTAAACTCTCAAACCCTACTTTGAGGATTTTCAAACTATTCACTAAGAAAGTGCCCTGAAACCTCTTTTTAAACTATTAAAAACCTTTCTAACGTACTCCAAGGGTGTTAGCACAATATTCTTTGAGAATTCAAATTGCAAATAAAACCTAAGAAATTCTCTACAAATTGTACAAACTAATTAACAATAGAAATAATACTGAATTTACAGATCAAAGCACTTTTTATTTATAATCTTATTTCTAGATGAAAATTTCATCATTTTCTCGCCATACAATGCCTTTTTAAAGGAATTTCCCCTTCAATAACTAAATTTCCAACTACTTTCATCAACCAATCCTTGCATGTCTTTCCATATTCCTATGTTTTTCACTCTTTTTTGCATTTTTTCATTTTTGGCCACTTTTTTCTTTTTTTTTTAAGTTTTACATTTTCCTTTATTTCAACCTCTTAGAGATTTATTTATGACTCATTTACAATTGAATAGGCGTTATCATGACCTTATTCAATTATTTTATGCTTGGAAATTCAAATTTTGAGATTTTTCTTATTAAAGGCATTTAAAGAGCAAGGTGCTCCTACACCATACAACCAACCAAAAAACAAATTCCAAGTCCCTTGGAAACATATCAACTTTGCTTGTACCTACAAAAAAAAATTCAAATCTACCTTATACTTCTTTACTCTCTGAATCTTGTACTTTCCTTTATCTTTTCCTTCAACTCTATCTTCATCTCTTACTCTTCTTTTGTCTTCACTTGCCTTATCCTTTCTCTTTTTGCCATTAGGTTCTCAATCATCTTTTTTTCTTCAAAAAGGATAGAGGACTGTCCTTGCAAACATTCTTCTTTCTCTCACAATTCATCCTTGACCTTCTCTGACCAATCATGTTTCATCTTCTCAAATTTTCATCTACTCCCATCATTGGAGTACTCTCATCATGGCTGCAAACTCAAGTGCTTCAGAAATAACTATCCATCCGCTTCTTACTACATCATAATGCAAATCAACAACTCAAAAAAATTATTTTCCTCACCTAGGTTTCTCCTCTTTTCTCTCCTTAGTATTTTTGCAGCCAACAACCAAGTTTTTCTCAACCTCCACACAACCAAAAACTCACAAACAACAAACTTTTTCTATAGCTTAGATGGATCAAGCACCTGCAACCAACCAACAAAAAGTCAACAACCAAATTTCAAAATCAACTATCTTTAATAGCAATTGATGCAAGAGCATTTATAAAAAATCTCAATCCCTTAAGGTACATTAGACCCGAACTCATTTGGAGAAGATCAAATTAAACAAGCATCTAAAATTCCTTTATCTTTTCACCAAAATCACATCCTTTCATTTGAAAATCACATGGAAACAACAACCCAAAACACTTTCATTAGCATTCCATCTTAGTATCAGACTCAAAAACATCTTTACCATCATAAAAATGATTGAAACAAATCAATAACCTAATTAATAACACAAATAAAACCAACTCTTTCTATGCTCACCAATACAATCCTCAAGAAACAAAGGCATCAACTATTCCATCTTGACTCATCTTGTACAAAACCATTAATGCATATAAAATCAATAATCTATACCTTTGTTTTCTCAGATTTGTACTTTATAGTAGTCACCACTATTTTGCACCTTTGGAATCATATTGCTCAAACACCAAGTCTACAAGTTTTCTTTTCTTAACCTTTTTCCCCAAACATTGATATAAATTTAGAATCATTATTTAAGTAGTTCAAACACAAAACAAACACTTGAATCTCTATTTTTTTAGAATTACCTTGTCATTGCATACAACCTCTCAAACCCTAGTAGTAAAGCACCATGGCCAAATTGGGTAACCCAACCATTTAAAGTTGAATCTCAATGAATAGAACATTTTTTAAGAGCCCATTTCACACAAAATAAGCATATATTAACATAAATCACTATTATTTTGAAAGAAAGGTTAGTTCAATTGATAGTCCTATTGGAAAATAGGCCTGAAATACAAAGTAAGTCCCTTCAAACTACTCCAAAACCATAATTTTCCTAAAAAAATCTTAAATTAGTCTATAAAATCATCAATTCCATCATTTATTTCAAGGAAACCTTTTTCCATTACATTAAAGATTAAAACCCTCATTATATGCCATTAAAGTCTTAAAAAGAAAGGGTTTAATGGAAATAACCTTTCTAGACCTTAATTTTTTTTCCCAAAAAGTAATCAAAGGACAAGCCTTAACTGATCACTTAGTTGATACCCCTACTCCTCTCACTTTACCTTATCATGACTCCTTTCTTGATGATAGTGTTTTGACCACTAATGTTAAAATGTGGGAATTATATTTCAATGGATCTAAGTGTGAAATAGGTTCCAATGCTAGAGTGGTATTAATTTCACCTGATGCAAACCATATCCCCTTTTCCTATCAATTAAATTTCTCAAAACCATTATGGAAAGCATATCCCCTTGTATTAATTTCATCTTATTGTACAAAACCATTAATGCATATATAGTCACTTAGCTAAGTGGGTGATGTTAACAAAGTTTGACCTTAATTTTGTTTCCCAAAAAGTAATCAAAGTACAAGCCTTAACTAATCACTTAGTTGATGCCCCTTCTCTAACTTTACCAAATCACGACTCTTTTCCTGACGATGGAGTTTTGACCACTAATGTTAAAATGTGGGAATTATATTTCAATGGATATAAGTGTGAAATAGGTTCCAATGCTGGAGTGGTATTAATTTCACCCAATGGAAAGGATATCCCCTTGTCCTATCAATTAAATTTCATATGTACAAATAACACAACTCTAAGTATGAAGCATTAATCGTAGGATTGCGAGTTGCTTTAACTATGAATGCTAAACATATCAAGATCTTTAGTGATTCACAATTAGTAATCAAACAAATCATTGGGACATATCAAACTAAACATGCCAAGTTATTGAAATACAAGGATCTTACAACGAAACTATTAGAGAAGTTTTAATCATTCACCATTGATAACATCCCATGAAAAGACAATCAACATGTGGATGTGATGGCCAGTGCAGTGACTCTTATATCCCCACATGATCCTTCAACAAAATTCACCTTTGTTATTCACCCCATCATGAAAACTTTGATTGAAACTCGCCTCAAAGACATTTTAACTAAAACTCAAGAAGACTCCTGGCAATGGTATGACACGATATACAATTATTTTAAAGATGGTACCATTCCTGAGCCCACAACAAAAAACACTCAAAATCATTTATGCAAACTAGTAGCCAAATACATGATCCTCATTGATGTATTGTATAGAAGATATTTCAATGGTCTCTTACTAAGGTGTCTTAAAGATTCTGAAATTCCTATAGCCCTTGAGCAGGCTCATGTTGGTGCCTATGGAGGTCATTTTGGAGGACGATTGTTAGTGCAAAGACTTATCTGTATGGGATATTATTGGAGACATATGGAGAAATATTTCGTTGCTTACATTAAACAATGTCACAAATGTCAAGAACATAACAATTTGATTCATGCCCTTGCTTCTAAGCTTTGTGCCCAAATTCTCATTTGTCCATTTTCGGTATGGGAACTAGATCTTATTGGAAAAAATTCACCACCCTCTTTTGCTAGACATACATTTATCATAACTACAATAGACTATTTCATGAAATGGGTGGAAGCTATTCCTCTTTGATCTACAAATGATGAAGTAATTTGTTGTTTCATATTGGAACACATAACTGATTGCTTTGGTCTTTCGTCTGCAATTGTTTCAAACAAGGGAACCCCATTTAAGAATAATGAGGTTAAGAAATTTCTTGAAACATTCAATATCCAATATCAATTTTCTACACCATATTATTCACAATCAAATGGACAAGTTGAAAGAACTATTAAGATTCTAGAACAAATCCTAAAGAAAAATATTAAGAAACATCTTAGGAATTTGCATACACAATTACATTATGCTCTTTGGGCTTATCGAATGAGTGTTAGGTCCTCTCTTAATGCCCTGCTGTGGGCAATGGGGATATAGGCCTGCCAAGCAGGGCCCTTAAGTGGCAAAATTCAGAAAAATGGAGTGTTAGGCAACTTGGCGTAAATATTTGAATAAGTTATTTATATTATTTAAAAAATATGTAAGAATATAATTTGTAGCAAATTGAATGTAGTTTCTAAATACTAGGTTTGTTTAAGAAAAAAAAAATCTATTTGGTGAAAATTTGAAATTTCAATGTAGTAGTACTTAAATTTTAGGGAAAAAATAAGAAGTAGGTGTCTATTAGACCACCCTAACCACAGTAAAATCATAATATTTTTTTATAAAATTTTATATATAAGTAGAGGACTCAATGTCAGGATGTGATGCATATTTTTTTATGGTTCATTTTTTTCCAAGTAAATAATTAATTATAAATTTTTATTACAACTTTTAGAAAATAATGTAAACTTCGTCCATTACGTGACCATAACTTGGTCAAAAAATTCATGAAATTTAATTTTTTTCTTTTTTAATCCTATAGTATGTGAAGCATAGAATGTGACGCATGTTTTGGATTCAAAAATATGATACCGTTTGAAAGTTATAGATGTTTTTCAATCAGCCTATTGATTAGGACTTTAGTCGTAATTCTAATAGAAAATGAATAATAATTATTTATTAAATTCAAATTAAATCATAATTTATATTTTTGGAAAGCTAAGAATCTCCTCTAAAGACCTTTTTCATTTCATTAATTTTGGGTGAAAAAAAAGTGGGTGATACATACCTACAAAATATTGCCATGATCTGCACATACCCACTTTGTTTATGGCACTAATGCAATCATGCCCTTGGAGTTAGAAATTTGGTACATTGTGAATTTATCTTCAAGACATTATTGATGATGACACTTATAAAGACCAATGATTGCACTAGCTTAAAATGCTCAATGAAAAATGCATTAATGCTCTTGAGCACCTCCAAGCTTACATTTAACATTTACAATGAAAACATAATACTCATGTCGTTCCTCAATTTTTTCGTAAGGTTGATTTTGTTATTTATGAGAATCAATGTAATAGTAATGTTTACCATGAAGACAAAGATAAATTCAACCCTAACTGGTTGGCACCTTACATAGTTGATACTACTTATGGGTTTGGCGCTTATGTATTAATAGAGCTTGATGGAATTCCCCTTAGGGAACCTTTTAATGCCACACATTTTCATTGGTATTATCTCTAATCTCTTTGAATAGTATGATTAATAAAGTAGTGTTGTCTAAAGTTATTTGATTTCATTTGAAATAACATTCACATTGCTTCATTTTTGACAACTGATCATGTGTTTTTCTTGAACACTAAGGTAATTATTTAAGATAATTTTATAATTACCTTAGGTTTCATGCTATTCAACCTCACGTTATGTTAAGTTTTATCCTTATATGAGTTATAGGTGCACCTAATTTAACATATTCCCCTTAATTCAACAATGTTGTATCTAAAGTGAAGTTGCAATATGTTTTACATTAGATAACGTCAATCATGTTAAATCATGTAGACGTTAATTAAATAATTTTACTACAAGTTATTTAATTAATCACATTTCAATTTAGCATTCAAATACATTAAGACCAAATATCACAACATCAAATGTGCATGTATGTATATATATATATATATATATTTTATGTACATCTCAATATCATTTACAAAATCACCAAGGTCTATGAGAGCTAGACTGCTCAGGCTCTAGCACCCATGATTAGGTCCCCAAAAATCATGAGAAAGTCATGTGTGATCATGATTGTGATCCACTACCTCTAAGTACAAACTCCAGAACCTTTACATGACTAAGGGCCATAAACTAATACTCTGCCATCTAATCCCTCTTTTCTCGTACATGTGCTAGCTCTACATGTAGTCTCTAAACCTCTGGTCAGGTTTGTGATGATTTTCTTGCACTTTCAGCTCAATAGACGCATCTCCTCATGGTCTCATATGCTGCTCATGGATTCGTGAAATGTTTGAGTGACTCTAGCTCCTCCTCCATGATCGGTGGGGGAATATAGTCAAGATCCATCTCATCATTGATGGATGTAGGCACTATCTCCATAGGAGCCATATGATAGAACTCATGCTAGTCTCTCATTTCTCTTGCAAGATAGAAAAGGTACACAATCAATAAAAATCATCATGATATATATATATATATATATATATGTGTGTGTGTGTGTGTATAATGTATCAAAAACTCAAAGTACATGCATAAAATAAAATATCATCACCTATATCTCTAGTTAGATAAGGTATATCAACCTCATCCTCTTTGGGGCCATGGCTGATGTGTTAGCCTCTCTTTAACTATGGGCACTAATTTTTGTTCTAGCTACTATACATGATCTAGTCCTAGAAGTGTGAGAAGCCTCCCCATGCTCATGCTAATCCTCAGTCGCTACCTCATCACCCTCACTTAGGGATTCCTCCTCCTCATAATAATCATCCTCCTCATAATCCAACTCATTCTCATCCTCCTCTCCTCCATCCTATTCCTCATAGTTACCATTTCCCTCTGAATCATACTCATCAGTAAATATATATGTTGGTTTGTATCATGAATCCTTTTCCTTGTCCTCTGGTTCATCTCCCTCATCTAGTGTTGGTCCTACATCACCTATAGGGACATCCATGGGAAATACAGGAGTTGGTCATGTCACTAACCACAAATCCTCATGCTCATCTATGTTGCCAACATCATTAGTGTTAGCGACTGGTGGTTGATTGTGATCTAAAGCACCAACATCACTCTCACAAACATGATCTATAGTAAGCCAAATAGTATCACTTGGACTTTAGGCACTCCACACTAATCGCCTGATGAAGGGGAATTCCCTCGGTGGTGTCTGTACCTACCCAAACTATTCCATGACTCACCCATAATAAAAAGGGTGTACAACATAGTCATGTCATCTAGCTAAAAACTTTTCCATTTGCATCCTCCTTAGTTTTCCTAGGGGATCTAGCCACTGTATTGTGATTAGATAAGGTCTCAATAGGATCTCATCCTCCTCTAGATGGTCAGATCTCACCCTCCAAATATGTAGATCTCCATACTACCACAAGTGTCATAGAGGATAGCCAAAGGATCGTGGATATCCTCTAGCTATAGCACATGGGAAATCAATAAGCTTGGTGCATGTAATATGCTCAAGGAACCACATCTCCAAAAGCATGCAATGCACCATGTTGTCGCTCTCTCAAAACATAAATCAGCCAAGATCATAATAAAGTTGTGCTAAGATGCAATGTCCCCAAGCATAGACCATCTTGTGCTCATGGATCCCTCAAATAGAGTGTACCAATCCTCCATCCAAGTGTGTTGCTTGTCCATCAGGATTGAGAACAAGAGCCACTATATGCATCACAATCCATCTCACAACTAGGGATCATGAATATAGAAGCATGGGAAGCTTGATTCACACTCTCACGCACTCATCATGAACAAGTCCAACCAAGTAGTACGGCATGTCCACCTTCTTCTCATGGAATGACCAATCCGCCTGAAAATATACCCGCTCTCAGAGAATATGTTGTACATCCTCTAGGGTGATGGTCATATCCCTAGTTGGAAAATGAAATGTACAAGTATCGCATCCCAATGTTCACATAGGGCCATCAACATGGCATCATATATTCTCAATAAATGCCTACTTCCTATAGGTGCTTTGTCTCTACTAATAACAATGCTAGGGATAAATCTCTAAGAAAGCTAATCCACCTCCCTCCTAGTCATTGTCGCGACTGGGCTAGAACCTATCAAAATCATAGCAATATGCTCTAAAAAATTCATCTAATATCTTTAATTTTACAATTATTCATCATGCAAGTGTGCTAAATTTTATCTAGTGTGCTTTCCTAAAGGCCCTAGACATTTTAGAACCCTTTTGGGACACTTCGCAAAGAAATGGGACACTTTGCAAACAAAGGGAACACTTTGCAAAAAAAGGGAACATTTTGTGAACTATTTTCCAAGATCCTAAATTAACCTATAAATGCATTAAAAATCATTAAAACATTACAAAATCACTAAGTAAAATTTGTCGAATTGACTCACCTCATGGTACAACTCACTATGCACAACCTTCTCTTGGAGCTCATCCTGTTGTGAAGGCGTATAATCCCATCTACTCAACATCTCATCTCACTCATCACTCTCAAGCTACACAAGGGTAAAACATAGTAGTAAGTGATGAAGATTACTTTCTTTTACCTCTTTTAACTTATTTTCATCACTTTTACTCTTATGCATTAAATCAAGATTATTTTATCTTAAGAGTTAACAGGATCTATCATACTCCATTTTCAATGTCATTTCATGCATTGGAATCATGATTATGCACCCAACATCATCAATCATTTATCATTACATGGCATGGTACTTGAAGATTCCCTAAGGTATGATTTTCTTTATTCCACGTGGCTAGATTGCTACCTTGATTCCACCTTAGTAAAGCAAGTGGAATCAAGGGGGGGAATACAACTACCCTCAAATTAGATTCCTAGGAGTTAGATAGAAGGATTTCTAGACAATTAATGAACTTGTGTTATAGGATGCGGTTCCTAATGTTGTTGTTTTGTAGTTAAGTATGCTAGGGGTTTCATTCTCCCACCTTTTGAATGAGTATCCTTTTATGCAATAAAGAGCACCATTTAGAGTCATTTAGCTTACATATGCACATAGATTCATATGGGCACTAAAGTGTAGGCTAAATGCAACATAGAAAATTGGACACTCTTGAGAAAAAGGACAATTTCATGCTTAATTTAGACCCATTTTTTAGTACCCCTATATTATTCATCCTTCAAAACAACATTTATAGATCCCTAAGACCCATTATTTTTTATCTGGAGGCCCATTTCACTTGAGAAATCAATTAAATCCCAACAAATAACACTTAATTCATGCATATCTTGAAAACCCACCTTCAAAAACCACTAGTGGGACCCATTCACCACCTTGGGTGAATGAGTCTCCTCTGGTGGGACCCATTTACCAAGGGTGGCAAATGTGTCCCTTTCAAGGGAAATTTCAATTTTTAGTGGGAGTTCAATTAATTCAAATTAATTTTTCAATGAATATCAGTCTCTCAGGTCTAAATAATGGGAAAATTAGGTGTTGATGCTTATAAGTACTCATTTTAAGTCATTTTTCATATCTCTTAGTCATTTTTACAAAGAAAATTCTAAAATCAAGTCTTCCACAATAAGTTCCATTAGCAAAGTTGAAGTTTTATGGTAGCAAACTAGGGTTTTGGCAAGTCTTGAAGCTAACTCTTCATTCAAGGTTCAACATTGCAAAGATTTGATAGTGGATGCCTATGGTGAATCATGGAGAAATCTAGGTTGAGGAGATGCAACTAGCCATCAAATCATAGCTAAAGAATTTTTTTGAAAGTGATTAAATGTTCGATATTATGGTTGTATTGATGATATGTAGTTGTCATTAATGTCAACAATATTAGCATTGTTGCATTAGAAGTATTATATGTCGAGGATATTGAGAAAATTGTAATCAGAAGTGCTACAGGTTGTTAGTGGTGAAGTGAAGTTCTTTCTATAAGTGTGTTTAGTATGTTTTTGTTCTGAGGTTGTGAAGAAGTGTTTATGTTCTATTTGAATTCATCTAAATTTGAAGAACATAAACACTTCTTCATACCAGGCATTAGCATAGTTTTTGAAGTGTGGAAGAAGTGTTTATGTTCTTAACCAAAACTATAACCAAGCATTAGCATATGCTATTCTCTAAGTTCAAATTTAGATGGTTTTAATCCAAATATTTTTGTAAGGTAATATGTCTTCCTTGGGTAGTAAGCATTGTTGTATTTGAGTAGTGAGCTCTAAGAAGTGTGCCTAAATGCATGTGCATTCCCCATTCATATTTCCTTATAATTTTAACAAGGTATAATCTTGTGGATTGACCTCCACCGTGGTTTTTCCCCTAATAGGGTTTCCACATAAAAATATTGGTGTTATGTGTGATTTTGATGTGTTCTTCATTTATGCTTTCATGATTAATGACTAGATCTAAAATTAAGGTTAATATGTTGAATAAGTTTATGATTTGGTGACAAATGATTCAGCTTGTCCCCCCTCAGTTATTTTCCCTTGAGTTGCCAAAAATTGGTATTAGAGCTTGTGGTTCCTTGGAAGAAGTTTAAGGTGGTCTAGGATGGCCATTTATAAGAAGGATAATCCTTGATTTGATGGAACAAATTATTCTTTGTGGAAAGCTTGAATGGAGTGCCATTTGAGATGCATTGGTGAACCCTACTGGAGCATTACAAAAACTAATATGCTATCATAGAATGGTCCTACTACTTCTACTGAGATCAAGGATGGTGAATATAATATTAGGTTAAGGAGGCATTGTTGAGTGCTTTGACTGATACTGAGATGAAAAATGTGATGGATCTAAAGACTTCTTATGAGATCTAGAAGAAGTTGGAGACCTTGTATGAAGGTGATGCAAATGTTAATATTACTAAGCTACAAAGGCTGAAAGGAAAATATGAAATGTTGAAAATGGGTGATGATGAACATGTTTCAACTTTCATGTGCAAAGAGTAAATGAACTTGTGTGTGGTATCAGATGTGTTGGTGGATAGATAGATGAATCAGAGATAATTGCTAAAGTTCTTAGATCTTTTCTTGATTCTTACAAAGTCAAGGCTAGTGCTATTGAAGAACTCTGAACTATGACAAATGTTACTAGAGATATGTTGATTGGTAAGCTTACTACTTTTGAGTTGATTGAATTTGGTGATACCCTTCCTAAGGTTGAATGTACATTTAAGGCTACTACTTTTGGGAGAGATAGGCAAAGATATGATCTAGGTGAAATTTCATCAAGAAAGACATTCAAGTATGAGGATGAAATGAAACAACTAGATGAAGAAGAAAG
This sequence comes from Sequoia sempervirens, assembly GCA_007258455.2. NCBI lineage: Eukaryota > Viridiplantae > Streptophyta > Pinopsida > Cupressales > Cupressaceae > Sequoia > Sequoia sempervirens. The sequence continues at coordinate 16,280 of VDFB02239565.1, read as the reverse complement.
AGAGCTCGAAGAACTTGAAGAATTGATTGTGAAAAAAGAAGCTAGAGGACAAGGTAAGTATAAGGGAAATTTTCCTATTAAATTTTTCTCTTGCAATAATATAGGTAATTTTACGTCAAGGTGTCTTGAGAGAGTTTCCAAGACAAGATTTAACAAGCCTAAATTCCAAAAGAAGTGTTATTATTTTGTTCATGAAGGTGTAATAGATGATGAATCTGACAGAGGAAATGCAAGTGAAGATGTATTTGTATTTATTGCTATCAAGGAAAATAATCCAATGTCTATTGAATCTACTAATTGTACAAATGTGGAGAAAGCTCTAGACACTCAAGTTGAAGAGAAAGATGAATGGGAAATTGACAGTGGTTGTTCTCATCATATGACATGAGATAAAAGTAAGTTTGTGAATTTTGAGAAGTATGATGGTGGTGTTGTGAGATTTGGTGATAACACAAATGGTGTGATCCATGGAAGAGGATGCATTTCTCTTAATAGTAAGCATAACAATGATGATGTCCTGTATGTTGAAGGTTTGAAGCATAATCTTTTGAGTGTTGGTCAAATGGTTGATAAGGGATACAATCTTCAGTTCATGTATGGTAAGTGAACAATATTGGGAAATTCTATAAATGTGATTGCATCGAGTACATAGACAAAAGGTAATATCTTTCATATGAATGCTACTAGTAAAATTTGTTTGATTGCTCAAGTTGGTGAGAGTTAGTTATGGAATAGGAGAATGTGTCATGTTAACTTTGATAACATTGTCAAGATAAGCTCCACTAAAGCTGTGAGAGATTTTCCTAAGCTAGTGAAACCTACTAATGCCATATGCAAAGAATATCAGTTAGGAAAGAGAATAATAACTTCATTTTTAAGTAAATACAAAAACTCAAATGGATTGTTGGAACTTGTGCATACTAATTTATGTGGTCTAGCTAGAACTAGAAGTTTACAAGGTTAAAAATACTTCATGTTGCTTATTGATGATCATTCAAGGATGATGAGGGCTACTTTCTTATGGGATAAATCTAATGCTCTGGAAAAGTTCAAGATCTTTAAGGCTATGGTTGAGATATAGACTGGTTTGAAGATTAACTATTTGAGATTAAATAGAGGTGGAGAATTCACTACTGATGAGTGTAATTCTTTTTGTGAAGAGCATGGAATAAAGAGATACTTATCTGCACTGTGAACCCCTCAAAAAAATGGAGTTGTGGAAAGGAAGAACATAACAATTCAAGATGCAGCTAGAACCATGATGTTGGAATGAAATGTGCCTCATATCTATTGGAGAGAAGTTGTGAGTATTGTTGTGTACACACTTAACTGGATAGAAATCAAAGGTGATACTAGTAAGACTCCTTTTGAACTATGGACTGGTCAAAAGCCTACTGTTAGATATTTTAAAATCTTTGGAAGCAAGTGTTATATCAAAAGAGATGAAGATATAGGAAAGTTTGATGCTAGGAGTGAAGGAATCTTTTTGGGTTACACTACTAAAAGTAAGGCCTACTAGTGTTACAACAAAATATTTGAGAAAATGGTTGAAAGTGAAAATGTTAAGGTTGATGAAGACATAGTTGCACTATCTAGAACATATAGATATGATTCTGACGATTAGAATGGTAGTAGAAGCAAAGGAACACAAGTTCAAACTGCAAGTCAAGGTTGAATCATTCTAGTGAATAAAGAAAATCAAGAAGGAGAAACTGATGGAAGAACAAAAGAGAGATCAGAAGAGCCTAAAGTTGAAGAACATTCTAAGAAAACTTTGAGGTATATAAGATTGAATCATTCAGAAAATCAAATCATAGGTGATAAGAATAAAGGTGTCTAGACTAGGAGAAAAATTGTAGAAGAGTATTATTTTATTTCAAATACTGAGCCTAATAATGTGAATGAAGCATGAAAATATGAGCATTGGATTGAAGGAATGAAAGAGAAACTGTAGAAAATTGAGAAGAATGATACATGGATTATTGTTCCCAGACCTAAGAATAAGAATGTAATTGGAACTAAACGGGTCTTTAGAAACAAACTAAATGAACAAGGTGAATTGGTTAGAAACAAAGAAATACTGGTTTGTAAGGGATATTATCAAATGGAAGGTATTGATTTTGAAAAACCTTTGCCAATGTTGCTAGAATTGAAGCTGTGAGATTGTTTCTTGCTTATGTTGCTTATAAAGACTACAAGGTTTATCAAATGGATGTCAAGTTTTCTTTCCTAAATGGTGAATTGGAAGAAGGGGTATATTTTGAGCAACCTGATGGATTCCAGTTGACTGATCAAGAAGATATGGTGTGTTGATTAAAGAAAAAAATGTGTGGTCTTAAGTAAGCCCCTAGAGCACGGTATGCCAGATTGGATAAGTACTTGGTAAAACTTGGATTTAAAAAAGGTATAGCTGATAGTAATTTTTATTTCAAGAATGATGATAAATATTTGATTGTGGAAGATTTTGTTGATGATAGCATATTTGGAGGAAGATGATAACTTATGCATGAAGTTTACTTATGAGATGTAGAATGAATTTGAAATGTCAATGATTGGAGAGATGAAATTCTTCTTGGGATTGAAAATTACTCAATTAGATAAAGAGATTTCTATATCTCAGTCAAAGTATGTGAAGTAATTGTTGAAGAAATTTGGTATTGAAGACTCAAAGCTTGTTGGTACACCCATGGTGACCAGATGCAAGTTGACAAATGATGATGATTCTCTAAAGGAAAATTAAACAAGATATAGACCAATGATTGGTGGATTGATTTATTGACTCAAACTAGGCCTAATATCATGAATTTTGTATGTATTGTTGCTAGATTTCAAACTGATCCTAAGGAATTTCATGTGAGTATTGTGAAGAGAACTTTTGGATACTTGAAATCGACATTTGATTTTGGTCTATGGTATCCTAAAGATGATGATCTTACTTTCAATGGCTTTATTGATACTTATTGGGAAAGAGATGTGAATGGAATTAAAAGTACTAGTGGTGGAGAATTTTTCTTGGAAAGAATTTGATTTCATGGTTGAGTAAGAAGCATAATGCTATTTATTTGTCTACTATAGAGGCATAATACATTGTTGTTGTTAATAATTGTACTCAAGTACTATGGATGAAACAAATGTTGAAGGATATCAGAGTTGTGTATGATGAGCCTATTATTATATTCTATGATAACTCAAGTTTTATTAACATTTCTAAGAATATAGTGCTACATTCAAAGACCAAGCATGTGCCTATCAAATTTCACTTTTTGAGAGAGAAGGTAAGTGAAGAGGAAGTCAGATAGGAGTATGTGCCTAATAAGGAGCAGATTGAAGATATTTTTACAAATTCATTGCCTAAGAATACTTTTGAGTATCTCATAGGGAAGTTAGGGGTGATTACCCCTCCTAATCAAAACTAAGGATGCATTGCATTGCATCAATCTATGCATTTCATGATCATATTTTGATCTGGATTGATGTTGTGGTGGTTGCTACTTAGGGGGAGTAGTCAAATGTGCAGATGTTTAGAAGTTTAGATATGTGGTTTAGATCTTGTATTCAAGAGATCTTTGTCATTGATGTCAAAGGGGGAGAAGAGTAATATGAAAAATAAATTGTTGATTATTTGGGGAGAAGAGCCTTGTGGGGAGATCATGTAAGGAAAGAAAATTCAGAACTTAAAGGAAGAGTAAGTGTAGTTGTGTTGATGGTATTTTTTTGACATCATGTGTTTGCATCAATGCAAAAGGGGGAGATTATTGGATGTGTTGCTTGTGTTGCTGATATGTGGTTTTCATTGATGTCAACACTATTAGCATTAAGTTGTATATGTTAAGGATATTGAGAAAATTGTAATAAGAAGTGCTACAGGTTGTTAGTGGCAAAGCGAAGTTATTTATGTCAATGTGTTCAGTATGTTTCTATTCTGATGTTGTGGACTAAAGGGCTTCTTTTTGAGTATTTCTAATTTAACCATGTTGAGTTTTAGAGATCCACATGAAGAGTTGATTGAGTTATGGTGATTTTCATTCTGACAATTTTTTTGTCGCTTAAGTTAGTGTTCCTAGTTGAAGATTATATGATTTCAATAAGTTCAATTGTTGTGGATGCTTCTTTGGTGTTTCATGATGCTTTTGTATGTTTCTAGTTCATTCTCTATCTTTGTGGCATGTTTGCATTGATTTTTGTGCTCGTGATCCTATATTTTCTCTTGTGTGTTCATTTTATTCATGTTCTTGGTTGACAATGTGTTGAAGCATGTTGTGGATCTTTGAGGAGAAATTAATTGAAGTTTTTTTCATGTTGGACATGTTTTTTTCGATCTTCACTATGTTATGAAAGACCTTGGTTGATTCACATGAATAATCTTTATTTTTTTTGGGATGAATATTTATAATTCTTTTATTATCTTTATGTGGCTGACTTATAGCAATGTATTTTCTTGTTGTGGATTTACAAGAGTGATTTTTTGAAGTGTGGAAGAGGTGTGAATGTGAAGTATATGAGTCATGTGAGAGAATAAAGTTTAGATCATTCAAAGGTAGAGAAAAGAGTGAAGAAGTGTTTATGTTCTTAACCAAAACTCTAACCATGCATTAGTAGATGTTATTCTCTCAGTTCAAATCTGGATGGTTTTAATTAGAGTCTTTCTATAAGATAGTGTGTCTTCCTTGGGTAGTAAGCCTTATTGTATTTGAGCAGTGAGCTCTAGGTAGTGTGCCTGAATGCATGTGCATTCCTCATTTTTAATAGGGTATAATCTTGTGGATTGTCCTCCACTATGTTTTTCCCCTAACAGGGTTTCCACATAAAAATTTTGATGTTATGTGTGCTTATGATGTGTTGTTCATTAATGCTTTCATGATTAATGATCAAATCTGAAAGTAAGGTTAATACGTTGAATAATTTTATGATTCAATGACAATTAATTCATCCCCCCTCTCAGTTGTCTACTTTTCAGTTTCCAACATTAAAATCTACCATCACTTAAATCACATTTGCACATCTTATTCTATCTCAATAGAATAGGGTCACTAACTCATTTGATTGCAAAATACGATGAAACTTTCTGATGAAAGATGTATAATTAAATGAATCATCAAGTACATGTGTATTTAATGTGAAAATTTCAAATTTTTTTTAAAATTGTGCTCGACGTTTGTCACTTTTTCGATGAATGTCGGACCTATAGCTTTCTTGTATACATTATAGTTTTTCCAACATATACTATTACATGCTTGCATGGCCTCTTAGTTAATATATATTTTTTTATTATTGATCTTTTTGATAATTTCTATAATTTATTATTAGATGATACACATTGGATTCCTTTTAATATTTTATATTTGAAGATACATAACTAATTACAAGGATAATATAAATAAGATATATCTATATATGCATCATTTATGAGTTTATAAAATATTTTACTTCCATGTCAACCACTTTCTTTACTTCAAATGAGAAACATAATACATCTATAATATTACATTTATCAAGTGTCAATAAAATAAAATTCATGTACTTAGCTATCAATTTTCTCTTGATTTATCTAGTAATAATATACTATCCAACTAATACTTATCCAATGATATCATCTTGCATTGATTTGTGTTACTTGACCATCACATAATTGAACCAAGCACCACTTTATAAATACCACATACATAGTATTCTCTTTCTACATATCCCCCATTGTATTCATAAGGTTTTTATTGTAGGTCCCATCAAATACTATTCCCTAATCATGTAACAAGTAGATATGTCATCTTTACTAAGGTCAGACAAGGTTTTTTAATCACAAAATACAATATTTTTTAGTTTTAAGTGTTTTTTTTTTTTTTTGATTATAAGGTTTATCTTGTAGGTTTAAGGTATGAATTTAAGGTTCTTACAATGAATTTTCAACCAATGGTATTATTATATCCTATCTCTACCATTCATGTTTTAAAATAAAACATACAAATCAAACTTAACTAGCAATCACACCTTAGTGTGCAATGGGTACACCGAAAAAGTGTGGAATTTCAATTAGGATAAATTTTGGTCTATTTTTTGCATACATTTATGCAGTACATGAGGTCAATTGGTAGTACATTTAGCAAATGATGTTTTTTGTGCAACAAAGGTCTCAATGGAGAAATCATAGCTACAAATAAATTATGTATCCACTTATAGGGATCCAAACATGATTGAAATAAAACCTCTGAATTAGGAAGATGATCAAGCTTCGTTACCAATAGGCTCATGTTATGCTTGAAATAAGGAGAGAGGGAGCGAGAGAGATGAAGAGGTAGCAATATAAAGAGGGATAGATAGAATGGGGAAGAGTTAGAGATAGAGGGGTAAGGAGATAGAGATAGATAGGAAGATAGAGATGGAGATGGAGATGGAGAAGTAGAAGGAGAGGGATATGAAGAGCCGAAGGAGAGGAGAGAAGGATAGGGAGAGATAAAGAGAGAGAGGAGAGAGGGATAGATAGAGATGGAAGAGATAAATATATAAAGATGGATAGAGAGGGAGATATATGGATGGATAGAGAGAGGGAGACATGTATAGAGATAAAGGGGGAGAGAGGAAAATAGAGGTAGAGATGAAGATAAAGTGAAAGAGGAAGAGGGAGACAAATAAATAAAGAGATATAGGTAGAGGGAGAGATAAATATAGAGAGAGATAGGGATAAAAAGAGGGAGAGATAGTGAGGACAAGATAGAGAGATATAGAGGGAGAGGGAGATGAAGAGATAAAGAGATATAGGTGGTGAGATAGAGTGATAGAGAGAGATATAGAGAGATATAGAGAGATGAGAGGGAGAGAGAGAGAGAAAGAGATAGAAAAAAAAAAAGAATTAGATATAAGTATATGATATGAGAGAGGGAAAGAGAAACAAGGAGAGATAGAGAAAATGGAGAAACAAGCATGGGAGATAGAGATAGATGGGATATATATATATATATATATATATATATATATATATATATATATATATATATATATATATATATATATGGGAAGAGAAAGAGTGATGGAGATATATCAGAAGAGAAAGGAAGAGAGGTGGAGATAGTGAGATGAATAGGGAAAGATAGAGAGGGGGAGAGAGAGAAAGGGATATAGATAGGTAGAGGAGGAGAGATAGAGAAGAGGGGGAGAGAGGGAGAGATAGGTTAAAGAGGAAGAGAGAAGAGAGGGAGATAGATAGGTAGAAAAGGGAGAGAAAGAAGAGGGGGGAGAGGGAGAATGATATGTAGAGAGGGAGAGAGAGAAGAATATAGGGGAGATAGGTAGAGATAGCTCAATATATATACAGGGAGAGGGAGAGACATAGAAAGGGGGTGATATAGAGAGATAGAGGGGGATGGTGAAAGAGATAGAGAGTTTTTGATAGAGGTAGAGAAAGATATGGATAGAAAGAGATAGAGAAAGGAGGAGAGGGAGATAAAGAGAAATATAGATAGAGATATATAGTAGAGAGATGGAGGGAGAGATGGAGTGAATGAGAGAAGGGAGGGAGAGATAGCCCAATAGATAGAGAGGGGAAGAGGGAGTGACATAGATAGTGGGAGATATAACAGATAGAGAGTGATAGGGAGGAGATATATCAATCACCTCCATATAATATCTTCATATCTATTCATCCCATGTCTTTATCTCTCTTACCCTATATTTGTTTCCCCTTCTCTATTTGCATGTTTCTAATATCTCCCTCTCTCTCTATATTTTCTTCCCTCTATTTATCTTTATCTCCCTATCTCCTTATGTGACTTTATCTCTATCTATGTATCTCTCCTCTTTTCTCTCTCTTTTTCTTTATCTATTTTTCTCTATCTACCTCACTATCTCTACCTTTACTTGTTGCTCTTTATTCCTCTATATCTCTACATATCTCTCTCTATATCTATGTCTCCATCTTTATCTCTCTATTTCTATTTATCTCTATCTCCTGCCTCTATCTCTATCTCTATCTCTATCTCTCATCTCTATCTCTATCTCATCTCTATCTCTATCTCTATCTCTATCTCTATCTCTATCTCTATCTCTATCTCTCATCTTGTTTCTCTCTCTCTCTCTCTCTCTTTTCTTTGTATTCCTCCTTTTTATCCATTTATTTCTATCTTTCTCCTCATCTATTCCATTTTTCTTCCTCCTTGCCTCTTCTATTTTTTCTCTCTCCACCTATCTATATCTTATCTCTAATAATTCCTCTCCCTTTTCTTCCTCTTCTCTTCTCTCTCTCTCCATATCTTTTCTCTCCTTAAGTGTGCAATGGGTACATTGAAGATTTATTAAAGGAGAATTATCATATCTTTTAATCAAATGGAATGCTACCTTGAGAATAACTCCCAAGGACATATTCCATCCTTGGATTGTTGACAATGAAACGACCAAATCAAAATTTTAGCTTTCCTCTTTTCTTTCCCTTTGTATATCTTATATTTCTATATATCTAAGTTCATCTCTTTCTATTATTAACTATGTAGAATATTAAAACCTAAATGGTCATAATTTTCATTTTGGATTTCTTATTTATTTGCAAATAAATTTGGTTCATGCTCACCACCTTGTATTTTTCTTTGAAGGAAGTTGAGTTGGGACATTACTTGAGCTACAATGGGGATTATCTATTTTCTTTATTTAAGAGAATTACCTCTTGCTTTCTCAAGATTTTTTGGTGTCTCAATGAAATCTCAAATTTTCTTTTCAAGGAGAACCTCCATCCATTTCTCCATCTTGTCAATATTTCACGTGAATTTCCTTATGCTTTCAACATGAATGTTCATCTTCATAATCTCTCTTGATAAGAGTCTTCTAACTTTGGGGTGGCCCATTTTCATCATCATGTTGAATCAAGGTTCCTATTACTTTTAAATTTTTGAATCCTTGTGGATAGCTCCTATTTTAAGAGAATGAATTCACCTTTGCCTATAGCTCTTGTTGATCTTGTCAAAGGAATAAACCTTAAAATATGACCATAGCATAAATTTTGTACAAATAAAGGACTATTAGAAAGCTATGCCACAACTATATGATTTTTAATTAGACCAATTTTACCAATTCTAACCTTTTTTGCATGGGCCTTAATTGAATTATGATTGAAATTAATTAAGTTACACTGATAATCAAATTATTTACTTAAGAAAATGTAATATATAAAATTGAAGTGACTACAAGAGTATTGGAATTCTAATATTGTTGTATTGTGTAAATTTAGCATGATTTGTTTCACTTGTTTCAAACTTGTCTATTGTAAATTTGATCATTATCAAATCTACACATTTTAGTTTTTGTCAAGGTCCAAATTCAACAACCATGAACTTGCCTAATTTATTATTTTTCATAATTGAGAGTAGGTAAGAGTTTTGTAATGATCTAAACTATTATTATAGTCTCCATTATAGCTCTCTCCTAACTTTATTTCAATATATGTTGATCATTATCTCTTACAATTAAGTGTGAGTTATACATTTAGATTTCATGCTCACGTTCCACATCTAGTCTATTAATGTTATTTGACCTAAGCTTAATCCATTTTAATAGATCTCTTAAAAAATAAACTATAATGACCACTACTAATAGTGATGTGCAATATTTTACCACACATCATACAATATATAATCTCTTTGTATTAGCTCTAACCTAAATTCATTTTCCATGGTCAATAAATGCTTCCTTGACCTTTAATTAACATGATACTCTAAAACCTTTGTTGAAACCTTATTTTCAAGATGTAGCTCATCAAATTGGAGAAGTAAAAGGTCAATACTAGCAAGGAAGATTTTGGAGGAGTGAAAACCCATAGCAATTTAATTTGAATTTCACGTGTTATTTTGATTTTTGGCCCTGTGTGCACAGGAGCACCGCAACATAGCTTAGTGCAGTGCACCGAGACCCTAATTGGAAAAACAAGGTAGAAGGAAAGCTAGAGTGACGAGGTTGAGGGCACTCAGTAAGGGAAAATCAATGACCAAGGGACAATGAATACTGTAAATGATTTATATCTTTTATATTGCCACCTCCATTCTCTTTAACCTATAATTTTACTTCCAAATGGGATTGAAATCCCATGTTGTTCTTCTAAGCTTTTGACTATTATGATGAGAAATTACAGTTTCTCAAGTGAATATAACTTATATAGATATAGATAAAACCATTTTGTCACATAAATCTAAAACTATATAACTAAATCTAAAATTTTTTTGGTAGGAATTTAAATTATTATAGATGAATGTCCATGGGGTTGAGCTTAATTTATTTTTCACCATTGTTGGGCTAAGCCATGGCCCTTTTGTCACTGTTCTACAAAACCCTCCATTTTCCCTCAATACAGTAGGGTTTTAGGGAAACACCATATACCTGACCTCCCTAACTCAACTATTGTCTTCAACACATTAAAATCATCCTACAATAGGACAAAAAACCTTCATTCATACTATTCCATCCATCAAATTGACAAACCCTAACTTAACAACCACAAATTCACAAAAAAATTTCCCTTGTCAGCCCTAGGGCATCACTTCAATACCAAGTTTCTTTCTTTAACAAACCCCTAAATGCAATGAACCAATAAACAACTTATAATCATTTATAAGACACCATTAATGCATATAGGATCAAATAACTTCAAATTCATCTTGCAACAATAGCACCTTACCCGTACATAAATGATTGTAGATACACAACCTTCTACTCCTCAAGGAACATGAATTTTCCTATCCACTTTCTAATCTGAAAAATAGGATTAAGACAATAAGATCTCCATAACTTTTCACAACTCAACCACTTCCCAATGGCTCCAAAGGCCATCAACCTTACCAACAAATCTGATCATAACCAATACATATAAGCAATTTCCCAATTAAGGTACATTCCAATCACCCTCCAATGTTCATAAAACAAGATATAAAGAACAACTACTGATTTGTACTATTTCCTTAAACAAGGTCACTGGTTTTAATTTCAAGAATAACCAACCCTTTATCTAAAAAAAATCTGATCACACTCCTCACTCAACAATAAATACTTAAAAGGGCTTACCATCATACATAAAGAAATCCCCTTTTACTCTGTTAAACATCCCTATGTTGTCTACACAATCTCTAATGGAGAGACACAACATTAAGAGAAAGCCACAAACTTCATTAGCCTGTCAATACATTACCTTACTGTCTGTTATCAGTGACTCTTAATAGAACATGAAACGTATCATAAACTCTATGGTTTGGGCTTCAAAAGTTTTATGAGTATCCCGACCATCCACCAACATTCATAACAAATTTGTATGCAAAAGAACCTTCCCTTTGTCTACAAAAAAATTAATGTTGTTGATTGTTTTAAAAATCAGGGTTACCAATTAGTGTATATGAAGAGTTCAAACTCACGGTTCCACCAAATCAAAATATAAGATGGCCCCAATGTCTCCCTTAACCTCTTACATTCATGGTATTCCTATTCAAATGATTCACTCATATCAAAATCCTTCCTTTATCATTGATATAAATTAGAATTATCAACTGCTACTAACACATAAAAGTCCATGGAAAAGCATACAATTGTTTGCATTCAATGCAACCACCAAGTTGTAATAGGACCATTGAGATAGTAGAAAATTGTTTTAACCCTTAGAACACAAATACATTCAAATTCAATGATAAAATTTCAAGAAAAACTCACTGATCATATGACTCTCTTGTTCAACCTTATTGTAACAGTCATAAGGCATCCACCTTTATTGACCAAACCCTGATCAAATGATCTGCAACCTTAGATTATGTTAAAACACATTAGGACACATTGCTCGAGGATATCAAAACCTAAACTTGTAGCTTTCAATTCCAACTCCAAATTGGCCTCCAAATAATAATTGATTGACCCAGCACTAAATTGCATGCTTCAACAATAATATAATTCATTTTCCAATCAAAATAACTTTATTATGAAAATTGCAGAAGTACCTTAGTTTTGAATCAAACCCTTAACCCTTGAAATTTTTTCTCCAATGGAGACTTAATAAATTTTTCCCAATTGTGAACTCCATTGCAAATCCACCCTTAGGTTTTCATCCATCTCTTGTTGATCTACTGAAGGTTTTCATCCTCAACTTCACATCATCACATAAAGTCCATAAAGCACACTTGCTACAGCTTAGCAAGCCTCCTTATAAATAACTCCAACCTCTCATGAGAATGAATGGAACACTTAGCACTCATTTCATCTAGGTGATTCTCATAGAGGTGAAGTTTTGGGCCTTCCTGAGAGGTCAATATCAGTATGACTCCAACTCAAGTGGGCTTATCCATGGAGTTTCCTCCAAGGTTAAACCCACTTAGCTTGCTATCCCATTTGAATAACCTAAAAAAAGAGTTGTGCCTTATGAAACATTCATTATAGAGCCGTTTAGCTCATCAATTAAATAACTTGATTCAAATAACTTTCTTGCAATGAATTCAACAATTTTCTCTTACATCACAAACAACTTCATATAACTACAACAAATTATTTTATATGGATTGGGAGAAGGCATTCTCATTTGTAAGGGGTTAGAAATGTTAGAAAGTTAGAGTCTAAAGGGAATTCAAGAAAAAATTTGGTTCCCATTGAGGTGTTTCCTACACAAATGGAAACTACCTTAGAGGGACTATTGTCTTCGAGGAAGGTGGTCCAAAAAATTTCATAGACAAGTATAGAAAGTAATAGCAACCTTATACCAACTAACCAAATCAACCTCCAAGAAACAAGAAAATGAATCCTTCAGATGTTCCCAAAACCAACGGCTTCAAAACAAAAGTTTTGGGAAAAAGAAACACAACTTTTTGCACCAAAATTGCAAAGTTGCTCATAACAACTTTTGAGCAATTTTGACAACGTTTGCAATTTTCAACAAAATGATCTCCTATCAACCTAGGACTCCTCAAACATGCTAAATATGACATAAAACCATGAATTACATCAATTTCATCACTTTTGGCAACATCTAGAGGGGTTGACCAATGTTGAGTTATTAAGGACCTAGTTGGCCTAGAGATGACAAAAAAGGGTACAATGACCTTACAACTTTAATCCAATACATGTAATGACCTTATTTACTCATGAAAAGAAAAAAAATGGCCTCATCATGGCATTATTACAAATATTGACCCAAAATGGTCAGGGTGGCCTCAAAGGGCTCTTGGTGCTCATACACCATAGACCCTCCCCTAAGAAGATTCTCTTGTTGCAAGACAACATAAGATGGCATACATTTTAGCTTTATCAATGCCTTTTGAAATCAAATCAAAGTCCATAAAAAATAACTGGCCAAGTTGAAGGGTGTGGAAAACTAATTCCATCTTCCAAAAAACCTCTACTAAGTCCATGATCTCTTCTAGATGCTCTTTGTCACCTTATAGTTATGCTCCCCCAGGTCTTGATGGACCATGAAGAGCATCAAGGAATTTTTGGTAACTATCTCTCTCATTTGATGGAGTGAAGGTACCACCAAATAGGTATTTCTCAAATCTATCTTCCTCAAGCAAGGGAAATTCAGGAAGAGAAGATGAAAGTGAGACATGTAGTAGGTCTAAAAGAGGGAGATCAACTAGAGGTCAAAAGATTAGAAGAAAATTTTGTAAATACATGAATTTTTTTCTTGTTGGAGGGGGGCATGTTCTTATGATGATGAGAGCATAGGTGACATCAAGGTTCCCTTGAGGTACACACATCTATGGAACAAATGGGTACCCAAGGAACTTCCTCCAATAAACACCAATTTTTGTGTCAACAAGAGGATATATCACATAGCACCATCATCATTACATGGTTTGGGCCTATTTTGCATGGATGACATAAAGGTATGTTACAAAAAATTTACTGAATTGATGGAGTATGTCAAACCTTGTTACAATTACAAAGATTGGATGCATTTGGTTCGATATACATGAAGTATGTGTAGGTATGCACTGTTAGCAAATTATATACAACTAGAAGATAAGGATCAAAATAAAGGAGTGGCTATGTACATTAACAGGAGACTAGAAGAAGTGGGGAATATTGTAGGGTTTATAAATAGTAAACTACCTTGGTCAACAAATAAGCAACCCAATTGCATATTTGAGGCACACGATGGAAACCATGTATTCATATGTGTGCTAAAATCAATAACTATAGGAGAAGAGTTGTTAATTAATTACAATTTGAATCACATACATACAAACACAATTACTATGGGGATGGTATATACTATATACCATTTTACCTAACCTCCAATTAATGACTCCAATATACCATTGTATTATAATGTTTTTTTCACAAGTCTATTGGTTTAATTTCGGTAATGTTTTTTTATATTTAATTTTTGTCACAATGGGACATTGATCGTATGGGGAAGGCTCCAACTCAAAGCATAGATTACAATGCATCTTCAAGTGCTTCTACCCAATAGGTTCACCTCATTGTAATTGTACAAATTAGATACGAGTAAAATGTTTAATTATTATGTTTTTTTCATAAGTTTATTGGGTTAATTTTGATAATGTTTTAAATATTCTTGTCATAGTTAGATGATCGAGGAAAGGCACCAGTAGTAGAGGAGAGCATCCATAGGGAGGTGAAATCACTATTATACGATGATGACATCACATATTCCACAAACCCTCTAGATATGATAAGGAAGACCTAAAAAAATGCAATGAAGAAATCCTTCAGTTGTTATTCATAGTGCCTCAAATAGATGAGATAAGAGAAAGGGTTACAATATTGACTAAGAGAGCATAAAACATGCAAGTAATCTGTCATGAGATCTTTAATTATAACATAAGTTCATTCATGGTTTATATTTTGTACTCTTTTATGTCTTGAACTAAAATATGTATTATTTTTACAAGATTTTTTATGTCCTCATGATGTTGTTGGCCATGATTAGGGTACTATAGGTGTTGTCCTGGGTGTAGGGGTTGGTACAAGTGTCAATCTTGGTCTTCCTACACATACATCACATCATCTAACCCCATCATATGTGCCTATATTGTCAACTGAAATGTTGGCAACACATAGCATGCAGACATTGGGTAGTGCACCCTCTTGTAGCAAAACCATGCCAGAACATGTGTTAGGACATGTACCTAGGGATGCAGAGGCCACTAGTATTGGTGATCTTTTAGTAGCATTTCCTAGATCTTCCCATATTACTAGTACAAAAAAATTTCTAGTCACATTTGTGGTGACCAAGGATCTCGTTCCCATAAATATAGAGAAGGTCCCAGGTACTTTACAATGTTTTAATTATTATTATATATAATCCAATTGAAATTTACTTATTGATCACTCTTTTTAGACTAATTATCCCATGATCATTTTGTAGGAAATGATTTTTTTTATAAAATATAAATGATATTACATTGGAGATCTTTGGGCCCACCATACGTACACGGTGGAATGCCTAAAATTAAGATTTAAAAGATGAGCTCATTAATCGTTTAGTTGTGCTATTTGGTAATAACACATTCAACAATGTCCTTAATAAAGTTGGTACCTATCTAAAGTATGTGAGGGACCAATTTAGGTCACATTTAGAGAAGAAAAAAAAGTATGAGTGTCTCCTCATGATTCCAAAGAGGGAGTGGAAGGACCTAGTGTCGGATGGAAAGGAGAAGGCTGAAAAAAAAATTTGAAAGACACCACCAAGCCAAGGAAGGTATGTGATACTATCAACAATGTAATTATATACTAATTACTCTTTGTTTTTACATAATATAATGTATTTTAATTTTTTCATAGGCTTCCTAACACATTGAAGGAAACAAAGGAAAGACTAGAAAAATGTGAACAACACAAACTTGGCTCTAGTGGTTATATGAAATTATTCGCATGAATTGTAAGTATCAATAAATGAAATATTGTATCCAAATAATAAATTGCAAAAAAAAATTGTTTAATCACACCATAGAAGAAAAAGTCATGACCTTATGCAAAAATATAAGGCTCTGAATTCAATAGAGTGCCCACAGAAGAGGACTTGAAGATTTCCTTTCGGCAAGGCTATGGAACCGTGGCTAAACGCTTAAGAATCTTGACTAAGAAAACACAAGCTTCCACTACATCCAACATGTAGGTAAATAAACTCAATGAAGTTTATTTAAAATTGAATACTTTTGCAATCTATTCAATATTAATTTCCACCGTAAAGTAATTATGTGCCTATTTTTCTTAAATAGGCAAGCAATGATAATACTGCACATGACATTGGAATGCATCCTGGTGAGGGTGGAGCACAATCTATAGATGAAGGTCATGGTGTGCATCCAAGTACT
>VDFB02239564.1:0-50727 GCA_007258455.2 Sequoia sempervirens | reverse complement strand
ACAAAATTCAAATGGATGCTCCTCTAGTGCTACAACATTGGCAAATGAATTCCTCCCAAAAATATAAGCACAACTCGACCTTTTTGATGAGGTTCCAACCTTCCTACTAGATGTTGATGGCTCTGCCATGGATGTGATGAGAAGTTGTAAATATTTTCTTCAATGAAATGATCACTTTCCTTTTTCTACTTTTAGGTGTATTTAATTCCCTTGCATGTACATATAGTTAAGGCTATTTTGTTACTGCTAGTCCATTAAATGTTGCCAATGAGGTGATACATGTGGATTTGAGATCTGTATCCCTTGGGAATGCCAAAGATGCTGCGAGAATGGAATTAGTACATTCTCCCCACTACCTCTTTCACAAATAAGCTCATTGCATTGGGGAGTGTGCTTTTATCTATGAGAAACATGCTTAAGTGATGCAAGGTACTTTTGAAAAGATGCCCCTATTTAATTTGTTAGAACTTAACACTTTAATCCATGTCTTTTCATATAAGTAAGTTGTATGGTGCTGATGATGGCAAAGGACACATGCCAATAATTAGCATATGAGAGCATTTACTCCCAATGCAAATTTATTTCTCAAGACCTTCTATCAAATTTTTCATATGATTCATCTACTCCCTCCGGTTGCTTTGGTATTTTCTCCATTTTCATCCAGCCAAAAATGGACTTCCTCTTGGTTAGGTTTTATAGCTCATCCTTTCTATATATAGCTATGCCACCTTATTGTAATATTCATTCGAAACAATAGAATTTTTAAGTTTAGCAAGCTTTTCTTGATTCCTTTCATTTTGTTATAATCTACTACTCTATTAGAATGTTTGATAGCCTAGGAACTCCTATTCAACTTCTACCATGGAGGCCATAATACTACTTTGTGGGAGAGGTCACCAATGACAAAATTAAGTGTCTGGTGAAAAGGTGTGACTGCCTTGGCCTAGTTATGTTTAAGTGGGTAGACAACCTGGACTATATTGATGATGAAAACTAGTTGAGGAGAAAATACAACATAATTTCTCATTTTGTCACTTTCCTGCTCAACCTAAACATCACCAAGCCCATGATAGTTGAATTATGCCACCAAATGTTTGAATTTGCACTAATAGAAGGGCTTGGAAAAATCATGCAAGTAGCTATCCCTGGCATCGGTATTTCGAGTGCCATGGATATTTGTAGGCATGTGAATTATTGGATAGACATACCCTAGTTGTCCTTCCTTTCTAACTTCTACACCATGGACCTTGAAGGGCATCATTCAATGTCTCTACTAGCAGCCACCTACCTATTGTGGGAGTATAGTGTGGAGCATGTTCTGGGGCTCAACTAGAGAAAACACTTCAATTTTTTGGTGTATAGCCACGACGACTAGTCTTGTGGTATATTCTATGTCAATCCCATGTGTGTTGTCTATCCACCCCCTTTACATCCCAAAAAAGAAGAAGAAGAAGAATAAAAACCTAATGACGAGTTGTTTCAATTGTTTTACAGTGGCTAGAGGCTTTACTTTACTATTTTTTGCATGTTGCCTCCTTTTTGCTCCTTTTTCCTTTGTGAATCTTTTTGGGGCTTGCTCGAGATGGATTCATGTCTAAATCTAAGCCTCAATCTTGTATTATATTGTAATTTTTTTTTATGAATATAATATAATACATTACCTTCTACTTTTGTTCTTTTCTCATGGCTTATTCTCAAAATTAGAGTGTATTTACAAAAAAAATTACATATGGTACATAACTATTAAATTTTTAAAGAATTGCATATTTTAATTGAATAATTTTAAATAAATAATATTCATTACTATATCCAAAGCGTTACCTTCCATATCTTCAAGTTTGTATGCATTTTTTTATTTGCACACATTGATTCAGAAGGGTCCCTTCCATAGCACTTCAAATCTGGCATGTTGTCCTGGTTTCACAGTGCACTCATCATAATTTAGTACTAGGATCCCTTCCCTAAAATATAGGTCAGAGGTCTTTTTATCAAACCACTATTTCAGTGTTTGTTGGTAGCTGATCATGGCTCCATCAACTTTTTCTCTATCTTTTTCAAGTTTGAGGAGCTCCACCAGTTGTACTTCCATTATGTTGCTTTCTTCAATCTCTAGGGATTTTAGTAGTTGAAAAGTTGGGATTTCTATGGAAATAGGTAGAACTACCTCTTTTCCATATACTAGTTCATAAGGAGAGGTCTTTAGGATTTGCTTGGGCATAATCAGGTCTACCCATAGCCAATCCCTTTGTCGCTCTAACCTAACCCGCTTGATTAATCTAATTAGGTTTTTATTGGTTGGCTCCACTAACCCATTTCCTTGTGGGTAGTAATTCAATGGGTTTTTAAGGTAAAATCCATGCTTGATAGAAAAATTCTACATCCTCGAGCCTACAAAAGCTCGATATTTGTTGGATATGATGGTTTTTAACAAACCAAATCTAGTTACTAGCTCTTCAAGGAAATTGATGATCTTTCCCTCTATAGCATTTTCGAGAGCTACAACTTCTATCCACCTTGTGAAGTAGTCGGTTTCCATAAGGATCCACTTGTGACCTATGCTAGAAATAGGATTTATCATTCCAATGAAAGCCAAACCCCATCGAGAAAAGGGTTCTTCATTTACAATTGGACTCAAACATAAGGTGTAATTGTTTCTTTTGCTAACAAAATATTGGCACTAAGTACATTTTTGCACCAAATGGTGCACTTCATAAAACATGGAGGGACAATAATATCTTTTTCACATTATCTTCTAGAACCATCTTGGTGGAGAAATTTTCACCCTTAGGACTACTATGGAATTCATGAACTCTTTCCACCTGTGGCTTATCTAAGCATCAGAGTCAGACACCATCATAATTTCTCTTGAATAATGTACCTTCAATTAATACATACCCAGTGCCTTGCAGTTGGTAGTATAGCCTTTTGTGGAATGAAAGGATAGTTAGGTACTATCTCTTTTGCATATATATTGTGTTCTATCTACCACCTAGGATTCGTTAGACTTGAACTAGTTTGAGTAGACTTGATCGCTCTCCTTCTCAGCCATGGGACTTGATTCCTACCTAAGATATTAACATAGACCTCTTCCCTGAACTAGCCTGGTTGTCCTAATTTCCATATCATACTCTAGGATCTTGGTGATCCAATTTTCCCTTTTCTCAGTTATCTCACCTTCAGTGATGTACTCCCGCACACTAGGATGCACGATGAGAATAGTGATTCTATTTTCCGACACCAAGTGTCAAAAATTATTTAGGATTTTAACAATGGAAAAATCCTACTTTTCAACAAAATTATACTTGGTCTCATATCTTTTAAGATTCCTTGAGTGAAACATGATAGGATTCTCTCCACTATTTCCTTCGTCTTTCTGAGTGAGTATCAAAGCTATGCTATGTTGGTAGTTGTATACATAGAGTAAGAAATATTTAGAAAATTTTGGGTTAGCCAACACCAGAGCAATAAAGATAGTGATATTAATCCACTCAAAAGATACTTTGCCTTCGGGGGTCCATTTTAAAATTAGGTACTTTTTGAGCATCAACATGATAGGTCTCACAATGCCTATGAAATCTAAAATAAACTTGCTAACAAAGTTGATCTTTCCTAGAAAATACTACAATCCCTTCTAAATTATTGGTTGGGGTAACTCTATTATAGATCTCACCCTTTCCCTCTTTTGACACTACAAAACCAAATAGCTTACCTTGGGGTACTCCAAAAACACCTTGTTTTTGGATTCAAAGAAGTCTTGCACTGTTGACACTTCTAGAAAACCTTTTCTAGATGATCAAAGTGATCATATTTTGACTTTGAAAAGACCATTAAGTCATCAAAATATGCAAGAATAATCAGATTAATTAATCCTCTAAAGGAAATATCCATTGCTCATTGAAAAGTCACACAAGCATTTGAAAGTCTAAATGACATTTTTGAGTATGAAAACATTCCCCAATTAGTGATAAACATTGTTTTATGTTGGTCACCTTCCTTTACATAGGCCTAGTTATAACTTGAGAATCCATCAAGCAATGAAAAAATCTTGGATCCGGCCATGGTCTGCAAGATCTACTCCATTGACAACAAAGGATAGTGGTCTTTTAGCGAAGCTTTATTGAAATATTGGAAATAAACAAAGAGCTTGATATTGCCATTATTTCTCTAAACCAATACTAGATTAGACACTGAGGTGGACTGCTTAATCAAATATATGATCCTTAACTCGATCAATTTGGTGAGCTCTTGCACCATGAACGCTTTGACCTTTCGATTGATTACCTTTGCTTCTTTCAGATGAGCTTTGATCCTTTCACCAAGTAAATGGTATGTTGAATTAAGCCTGAATCATACCCTCTAAGGTCATCGTAGGTCTAGGCTACAACTCTATCATATCTAGAACATAGAACCCTTAGCCTTTCCTTATATTTCCATGGAGCATCCCTTTTAACCTTTAACTTTCTACCATTTTTGACATCAAGCTCTTCATAATATCTTATGTTCGTAGTGAACCTCTATTTTCCATTTATTACATCTTCAGAGTCAAAAATATTTTTGAGGGAGATGAAACCTCGAGGAATCTTATTTCTTTTTAACTAGATAATCTGCTCTTCAGGATATTCTGATCCTGTCTGTGAATAGTCAGAAGCTCCTCCTAATTTCTATATAAAGGTAGCTATTTGAATTTCATCCTCAAATACTTGCTAGCTTTGATCATTGTCGGGGATTGCTAGTCAGACAATGATCTATACTACATCCTACTTTGTTGTTGAATTGGAAGCTGGCTTAAATTGTGAATCGATTAAAGCCATCCAATTAGCAACACAGTTTTTAGATTGGAGAATAACTTGTATATTGAAAGCTTCAAAAATATCAATCAGATCTTATATCTGATGTCTATAAGACTTCATTCTTATAAATTCTTTGCAGTTGCTTTCCCACATACCTACTTCACAACTAACTCTAAATCTTTGAATGCTTGCACTCGCTTTATGCCCATCCATTCTACAAGAGTTAGACCATGAAACAAGGATTCATATTCCACATCATTGTTTGAGCATAAGAACTAAAAATAAAAATCCTTGAGGGTCTCTAATCCTATCGGGGACACTAGTCGACACTAGCTCCATAACTGGCTTTGCATTTGGTTCCATCAAAGTATAAGGTCCATAGACGGTTGTCTCCTAGATCATCATATTCCTCCCATTCCTTTATAAATCAAGAAAAGACTTGATTGTCATAAAAAATCACATAGGTGCCTATACCTATTGCATGAAAGTTTCCAAATGGGTTAGAGTCAATGACTTGGTTGAGTACTTCGGAGTTCAATCACTTGTGTCTTCTTCATCTTCCAGAATCTCTACACAATATCTCTCCCTTTGCAAGAAAGAGGTATGTTCTTCTCCAAAGCATAATACTGCATTGTCCGAGCTATATGCTTTCGATGAAAATATTCAAATAGAATGTTCATCTTCACTCCATGCTTGGTCCTCAATATCAAGTGAGACCAATCAAGTGCTAAATACCTACAAAGATTTGTAATGAAATCTCTTGAAAGATACGTTTCGAAGACTGGGGGAATGCCTATCACCACTATTTTTTATGTGACCATTTGGCTTGGGAATGAGGAGGGTTAAAGACAGATCTTTTATCCGATCGACGATCGAAACCTTCTGCCCATCCAATTGCATGATTCCCTTCTCAAGGGTATCATACTTAAGTTTGAAGGAATTTGCCACTTGCTTTGGCATGCCCATTGTACTAGCTTCGAAATCAATCATGTTATTATGCTAAAGTTTATCTCCCACAATTAGTGTTAAAAATAAGGGCATGTGTTTTGGATTGCTTACCTCTTTCTCTTATGAATTTTACATGTCGTTCACAAAAGCTACAACCTTCAGAGCTTGAGGTTCTAACACACATTCTTTATATTTACTTTGATCACACGACAAAGTCACATCCATCTGCGGTATTTGTTCTTCCTTCTTTAATGCTTCCTAATGTAATGCCCTTTGTTTGGGGATAGATATGACATCTCACAGAGATACATTAGCAGGTTCCTTCTTCAATTGTTCCACCACATTGAGCATTATGATTGGCTAGACCTTGGGCTTAAATAGTGGTATCTCTCTTGTCTTCAGAGGAAAATGATCCACCATGAGTGGGCTAAGAACCTTACCCATCTCCTTCTCTAGTAATGACAGAACTCGTGGCTGTTGAGTAGGTTGGCCGATGATCGACAAATCTTACTTTTCTTGCAATGGTGGTTTTCATGGCTAAGGATGCAACAGATCTTGTTGTGTGTATTCTCCCGTGATCCTTATTTTGGATCTTTTGGTGTAGCTCGACTATACTTTTGGAGCACTAGTTTTCAAAGCTTCATTTATGAATACATCATCTTCTTCCTCCATCCATAAAAATAGCACTTGGTCGAGTGCAATATCCAACTCCTACTCTAAATACATTCCTTGCATTTGTGCTCTAAAGCATAAATTTTCCATTTTAGGAGATTCATATTCTTCAATATTCAGGAGCATGCCCTTCTTTCTTTGTTCTTCTATCTTCTATTGTATATTTCCCCTCAGACAATTTTGGGGCATGTGACTATCACTACACAGGAAGTACCATACATTTTCATCTTGCACCAGGTTATTCTAGCTTGGGATTAACTCTTTAATCGAGCTTTCCTTGACTTTCTATAGCAACATAGTAACTAGGACTATCTAGTTTGCGGACACCATTTATTGACCTCCTCCTCTCGAGGGTCCTTGGTATGTATTCTATTGGTAGGATGGCTTTCGTCCACCTTAGGTTTGAGTGGTCTACTTTGGAGGTGTTGCTTGTTGACATTTGATGAGAACCAACTTGTTAGAAAAATAAGACATGAGGCTCTTCATGTCATTGATGTCTGATACTATAAAGGAAGGACCCGATTTGCTTGGTTGTAGGGTATGTGCAAGATCATGATGGGCCAAAAAATGGTGATATGATGGGTATGTGTAGGGTGTGTGGCTAGCAACTTTTTTTAACACAAAATTGATGAAATGAAAATAGTTTTTAAAGGATATTCTAAAATTTCCATCAATATAAATTATTCTTTACTTTCAATTTAATAAATAATTATTATTCATTTTCTATCAAAATTACGACTAAAGTCCTGATTGATAGGTTGTTTGAAAAAAATCTACAACTCTCAAACGGTATCACATTTTTTTAATCTAAAATATGTGTCACATTCTATGCTTTGCATAATATAGGATTAAAAAAATAAAATTGAATTTCATGAAGTTTTGACCAAGTTAAGGTGGTTAGACATACGAGTTTTTATATTTTTAAAAAGTTGTAATAAAAAAATCATAATTAATTATCTACTTGGAAAAAAAATACAAAAAAATATGCATCACATTGGGACATGAGTGCTCTACTTATATCTAAAATATTATAAAAAAATATTATCTTTTTATTGTGGTTAGGGTGGTCAGATAGACACCTACTTCTTATTTTTTCCCTGAAATTTAACAACTACTACATTGAAATTTCAAATTTTCACCAAATAGATTTTTTATTTTTAAAATAGATCTAGTAGCTTAGAAACTACATTCAATTTTCTAAAGATTATAGTTTTACATATTTGTGAAATAATATAGATAGCTTATTCAAAATTTTACGTCAAGTTGCCTAACTTTGATTTTTCTAAATTTTTTGCCACTTAAGGGCCTATTTTTTCCATGAAGATCTTGCACATACCATGCAAAATAGGGTATATGTACATGGACTATGGCATTGAGTATTTGATCAGTTATGTAGTGGAAGTTCCTAGAGCAACTTCTTCCCAAGGACCACTAGAGATTTCTACAAATACAAGCATCGAAGGTCATGGTGGAAGTTTCCTAGCATTGATCAAACTATTCTTTGCATGCACAACCAACTTGTATGTGTCGGATAAGATATCCCACCCCATGGATATTATCATTACCATGATGTCCAAATTGAAAGCCTTTAGGTTGAACATAAATTCCATCGCAACTAGGGGTTGGGCAGTCATAGGGATTCTTTGCCAGGTTTTGTGAAACCTGGTGTTGAAGTTGCTCATGGCCTCTTGCAAGGCTCTTTTGGTAGTGATTAGTTGATAGAGTAATGAAGAGTGATCTCCCTTCTCTAAGAATTGTTCGAAAAACATCTCTTCGAGTTGATCCCAAGAGCAGATGGAACAAAAGGCTAAAGATTGATACCAATCTTGGGTATTTCCTTTGAAAGAGGCATCCAACAACATAAGAGAAATATTTTCTTCTGCAATGTTATTTACTCTGCATACCTCCACTATATCTTGGAGGTGTTCGAAAGGGGTTTTTGAAGTCTTCTCCAAAAAAATTTGGAATAACCTTGAGGGTGTTAGTGAGTATGGTAGGCCATACATCTGGGGGTGTAGGTGGTTGTAGTGGACTACCAATATCCTAGGTTACGAAATTCCTAGGAGTAGGGGCAGCTAAGTGAGCCAAGAAGAGAAAATTCCTATGAATCAAGTATATTGGTATTCTAATTTAGAAATTTTGGTCTTCAGGTGAGGTAGACAAGGCTCTATATTCTAGTCTCTCACTCCTTCCTCTATCACTCCTTATAGGTGACACATAACCTATATGTCTTCTTCTCCTAGGTACCGAGGAAAGTAAGAGGGAGTACTCGAAATGGCCTCTTGAGGATGGTCTTGTTTGGACTCTAGGCATGAAATTTCTAGCTTCTTTCCTTGGCCTAATTTAAGAAATATTTTGAAGTCTAATTAGGCGTTTGAAAAACTTTGGGTCCCACTTTGTGTGCTAGAAAAAGAACTATTGATCATCAAAGCTTGCATCTCTCTGACAACCTTATGGGAAATTCAACATGTGGGGGATTGATTTGAGCCTCATTGAATACCTCAAAGATTTTTATAGAAATCTAACTCTTCTCTGAGTTTTAGAGAAAAGGGTAGAAGGAAATGTAAATATAAAACATAAAAATGGTGATGTGCTAAATATTTTACAACATTTCAAACCCAATGATCTTTCCTATGAATGATATATTAGCCACATAATGCCACAACACTTCATTTTTGGGAAGATAACAAACAAAAAAGGCTAAATACAAGTGCATTGTAGTCTTTCAAATCTCCCTACAGGTAGTGCTCATTAAGGTCCGACAAGCATAAAGATTTCCAAGCTTAACAAAAAAACATTCAAAAATTCCTTAAACTCTTTCTCTTCTTACAACATAATATGAAAAAGCAACCCTTTAGGAAAATAGAGAAGTTCAACAAACATAATCCAATTTCCAAGAGTTATTATCATATCATATAAGCCTACAACATGGAAATCAACTACTCATACTACTTGAATTCAACTTAACACAGTGTTTCATTCTAAATGAAAGCATAAAGAAGAAACTTGATAAAGGCCATACCATGGTCAATCTCAAATATTTCTTTCATATAGTCTATGCTTGAATATCAAATGAACTTAGAAACAAAGGTTGGATGCCAATCCATTAATAGTTTGAACTAAAACAATATAACATGCCAAAGAAAAGCAGTATTATGAAAAATACTTCTAAAAATCTTTTTATTCCTAAAGAAAATTAAAAAAACTTTTCCTTAGAAAAGGAAACTGAAACTTGGAACTTTTTAGGAAAAAACTTCTTATCTATTGTTGCCTTCCATTTATATCTAAAAAAAAGAGAACTGCCACCACTCCCCAGAAGTAAATGTTGCCAAACGTTGGAATTTGATAGCTTACGATTTGATTGTACATCTTTAAGTAGGTCATGCTAATATTTTTTGATTAATTCCCAAAATTCTGATCATTATTTGAAAACAATCAGGTCCTAGAAAACAACCTAGAAAAATTCTTGTTCACCAATCATGTGGTTCAATAATGCTGACTCAAAGTTTCCATCCTGAAAACCAAAAGAAACTATCATGCTTCAAAAAACTTCCAAAAAATATTGCTTCTTAAAAGTGCAAATTGCTTGCGCAAAGAGATGACGTGTTGATCAGGAAAAGATTCTCAAATTTTTGAAAATCATCCTTGAGAAAATCTTCACTGAGCTAACACGTGTCCCAAATCTCTCTCGAAAGGAAGGCAATAGATGAAAACCACACAGCCACCATGTGGTGCATTGCGCACCTTCTTCGAAGAACTTTAATTTTGAGCACAAACACTTCCGAAGCCAAACGCATAAAAAATAATTAAAGAAAAAATTCTTCACATATTCCTTGAGAATGGAAGAGGGTGAATGAGCCATAGACCAACTCGAACCATTCAATATGTTGGTGACTCCATTGGCATTATTTGGTGTCAAAATGGATGAGGAGGAGAAAAATCAAATCTAGCTTTGTTCTTTGCCTAATTTGTGGGATTCTCTTGTTATGGCTATTGGGAGTACTTTTGTGATATTGAAGATTGAAGATGTAGTGCATTATTTTATTTTTGAAGAGATGAGGAGGAAGGTATCCATAACTGCCAAGGAGGCCCTAAGTGTTTGTTGAAGACCTAAGAAAAAAGGAAAGAAGAATGAGAAGCATGATAAATCCAAGTTCAAGGGGAGATCTAAATCTCCTAGAAAGTCCAAAGTTATTTGTTGGAACTATAGTAAGCTTGGACATGTTCATAAAAAATGCAAAGAAGAAAAGAAGAAGAAAAAGAAGAAATTTGATTATGATCTTGAGTTTGAGAAGGAATGTGGTGATGCATTCATTATAGCTTTGGCAACTCGTCCAGGTACTATTTTTTGATGCAAGATGAAATGTCATGCCTATAATTTTTGCTAAAAATATTTTAAAAAAAAAATGAACAATTTTTTTTTTTAAATAACAATAAAATAATACACCTAATTTGAATCTCCATGCAAAATATTTATTTATTTATTTATTTTTAAAAATTTATTTAATGGACTAGTTCTAAATTTCTAGATCTCACTTTTATCTATATTGGTAGATTATTAAATCTATCATCAAGGCATATATAAGAATAGATGAAATAAAATATAGATACCTCTCTTTAAATATTACTTCAAATATTTAAATTCGATAGATACTTATATATATATATATATATATATATGAATGATATATAATCATATATGTAATCATAATCTTAACCTCCATACAAGTGTATGTTAGCATTTACACAACCTTATAGTGGAGATAATATTTGGAATATCGTTGTATCCTCATATAGCAATATAATAGTCAAATTAGAAACATGTATATAAACCTTCCATTTTATTTTTCTCTTCCAACCAAACACTTTTATTAAAAGATATTTCTTTATTTATTTATTCATTTATTAAATAAATGTAGATTTATTAAAATATTGTGTATCCTCATATAAGCCAAATTAGAAATTTATATAAACCTTCCATTTATTTTGTTTTTCCAACCAAAGGTTTTTACTATTAAAATATTGTTGTTTATTTTTTTATTCATTTATTAAAAAAATATAGATTTTTAAAATGATGTGTAATATAGCAATATAATATCCAATCTAGACATTTATATAAACCTTCCATTTTTATTCTACTTTTTAGCTGAACACTTTTATAGAAATTTTTTTATTCATTTATTAAAGAAATAATAATGACCTTCATTTATTTATTAGGTTTTTATTTGGCTATCCCAAATACAAACCTAATTTCATTATTTATTTATTTCGCTGCATTGGCAACATTGTTGCTTAAATCGAAATACTATTGTGGTTGATCAAAGTATTATTATTATTATTATTTTAAATCCATAATTACCAATAATAACATTATTATCCTTCTCTCGACTAATGAGATTTGCATTTTAATCAAAAACTTCATTCATTATTAATAGTAGGTAATGTTATCTTCTTTTAATCAACAAAATTACATTATTGACAATCCAATCTCTACTAACATCAAGAATTGTTTTCAATCTTGTTATTAACCGAACATTATTGATATTGGTAATATTAACGTTAAGGTAAGATCTTAATACTAAATTTATGTTAGAACATTTATGCTTTTAACTGACACAAATGATACATAAACACTATTGGTGTGAAATAAATGATACTGTTAGCACTTAGTTTTAAACCTGAGGCTGATATAAATTATTAATTTAAAACTTGAGGCTAATATAAATCATTAATTTTAAAGTCTTTTATTTCCAACTCACGGAACTATAGGAAATAAAATTAAAAACTAAATAAAGCACATAGATAAAAGAAATTCAACGGTAATTGATGAAGAGGCCATTTGACCTACAGCAAACCTCATTCCCAATCTCTCTTCTTATCTAATGTTCTCCTTGTCTTATTAATTTCACCATAGGTATGGCGGCGCAGTTGAAATGTTACAGGGGTGGCATCAAGATCAGGGCAAGCTGAGGGAGCTGCACACAAGTGGAAATTTCCTATATGTTTATTTATTTTTTGTTCTCATTCCATATTTTGTTCAATTTATTTTGCAGATTTAGTTATTTGTTACAACACCAACATTCCATAGTAGTGTGGAATGAATCTAATGTAAAATGAGAGAGGGGTCAGTCAGTGCTAGGTTTGGCATTTATTAATATTCGTTTGCTTATTTATATTCTGCCAATAGATCTTCGAGCCGAGGCCAAACAAAATCTTTGTAGATTTAGAATATTTCTATGCCATTTTTATAGACAAAAATTCGCATTTCAGGCATACATTTGTCACTGTTACTTTATCCCCAGTGGTTGTCTTAATAAAATTGTGGTTTCATTTTCTTTTAATGCATAATATAAAATACTAGCTCGTTACCCTAGTTGTTTTGAATCTGCCCATACTGTTGCATAGTTATTCTTCTATTTTTTTTCTTCTTAAAATTACTTTACAAATTTAGAGTTTTCTGCCCGCCTAACTTGTTTCTTGCAGGCCTGAGTCAGATTCAATAGAAGCATAGTTTTCAAAGTGCATTAGAATAAAATACATAAATATAAGATGAAAGGTAGGTGGGTTAAACCCAAAACGCCCCTACTGGGGGGACCGCGGCTATAGCCACAACAAGGGATGTAGACCCTCTACTGGGTCTATGCCCTCAGCACGGAGCTCTGCGCCATTTAATTATTTTCATTAACTTAATTTAATTTTAAATCTTTAAATATATATGTTGCTATTTGAAATATATATATATATATATATATTCTTCTAACAAAACTAATCTCATTTTATGTTATAGATTATATATATTTATCTATTTTCTTATTTGATCTATAATTATAGAGGGTTTTCAAAGTAATAAATAAATGAAAATATAATTTTATAAGAATTATATTGCAATATACAAATGTAATTTTATTTATTCATCTTTTTTAGTTTATACCAGGGTATTGCTCTAAAAATTATATTTTCTTTTTCCTATTGTTGGGATTTTAAAGTTATCATGCTTCTTAACAACAACAAAGCTAAAATATATCCTTTCACATGAAGTTTAAAATATTATTTCCAAGCCTATTTTATAGATTCATTAAGTCTATTTTGAAGTATGAATATAACACACCATTTTCTTCTAGTTAACATTTAGACTACCTTATGTATTTTCTTTTCTTTTTACCATAAAAGAGTCAAATTAGGCTTCATATACAAATTGCAACATCATTGTAAGAGCCTATTTGTTTATATAGGCCCATTTCCCTTTTTTATCAATAGAAAAATACAACACTTTCTTTCCAAATTAACTATCAGATCTCACCATACTTTCCACTATAACCACAAATGTTAACAAATTTCCTTAAAGAAAAAATCTCAAAAGCCAATTATTCTCTTAACAAATGAATGCCAAACTTTCTTTTATTTTATCTTCAAAACCTCAAGTAGAAAATTTTAGAAATGAAATGATAACATGCTAACAAATAAGAATAAATTTCAACATTATCACAACAAACAATTTTACATGACAATAAATACAAACTTTCTCTTTCATCCCTATTTTCATTTACAATAAAATATTAGGTTTCAATATTACAAACATTATTTAAGAATGAAATGAATAATACAAAAAAATGAACAAGTCTTGCTCTCCACCCTACCATAATGACATCATGAAGCCTCATATGCTCTAGCCATGCCCCCAAGCAAGAAGAAAAGATTACCAATGATTTTGGTATGAAAATTGAAAGGAATGACTTATCCACTATTTTTCTATCTATCTATTTCACCAAACAAACTCTCCTTTCACATACTCACAAAACTTGAACTCTCTCGTTTTTAACAAAAAAACACAGTGATAAAATAAATTTCTTAAACAAAGTAATTAGATAGCAATAAGGAAAATAACTTATCTCCACATTGTTTCTCCTTGGACACCCCCTTCACATGTGAGCTTCTTACTTCCCTCCCAACTTTTCATACTTCATTCCTCATTCCCTCCACACAAGAGTTCTCCAAGAGGGGAAGTGGGTAATATCCTTTCTCTCTTCACAAAGAAGATATAAAAGAAATCCAACTTGAATCTCTTTGAATGAGGGAGTGACATTTGTCACTCTCTCAGTCAATCTTCAAGAACAATCTCCCACAAGTGCTCACACATGTGTGAGAAAATTTGGCGAGATGGGAAAAGAAGGAGTGTACTCCACTCCATCTCAAAAGTCTCCATCTTCATGAAGAGGGGGATGGAGTACTTGGTCACTTTTTCTCTCATGTCACATCTCAAAATTGGGTTTGAAAACCAAGACACTTCCCTTTCCCCCAAATTCGTCACTTTTCAAAAAGTGCAATAAATGAGGGTAATATCTTGGATATCATCCAAGATATGGCCATAATTAAGCTCGAAACCCCTATGTACCTGTCTTAGTACTTTAAAAAGCACGTGACCACTTAAAAATAGACCTTTTAACCCCTTTTAAAACTACCATAAAGAATGCATTCAGAATTAAACTCCAATTAAGGGCTTACATACCCCTAAATTCTTACTCACACTCCTAACTACCTTCACAATATATCTTAACACATAACCCCAACCTTAAGCCCTAAAACACAACACTCCAACATTAAATACTAACACCTCTTGCCTTTTTGGTTACAAGGGCTCACAACATTTGATTTTACAAAAAAAGGTATTTACTTAGGTCTTTATGGTCATCCCTTTATCCTTGACATAATTCTTATACTTGCACATTAGCTCACACCATTTATATCCAACTAAAAATCCATCTTAAATCAGTTAAATACTACAATTAGAAAGGACCATTCATCTATCCACTTAATTTATTTTTATCTAATTTATTCATAATTGTTGTTTACAAATTAATTAAATATATAGTATTCTTTACTCACCTCTACCACATGCTTGTGGTCTTACCATACTTGATCGATGTTCCTTCCATGCATATTAGGTTGTAGTCAACTAGCCTTCATGTTCCATCATACTCGAGCTATAAATCTTCTTGTCACACTTACTATCAGTACCTCCACCTTAGGAGACATAAAAATCATTAGTATTTGTCAATATCTAACTCCACTATCCCTCCTAGCTTTGTATTAAATTAACTAGTTTCATTGTAATGTGATTTGTAAATTGTAATCATCCCCACCATAACTCATTAACCCTAGTTAGACTAGATGTTCATTTTTTCATTTTACATATCACTAAATAAATTGTCATAATTCTATAAGATGAAAATTTAAGAAGCTAGAGATTCAAAGTATAATTGTTTAACCTAAATAGCAATCCTTACTTATAAAACAAAATATATGATACAAGGGTTAATTATTCCCCTTCCTGAAACAACTCAAAATCCAACAATTCTATTTTTTTATATAAACACGTTCTCATTTTGATGTATTAGAAAGTCTAAATAGGTTTGATAATATAATACATTAATAATAATACACTTCATTCATCATCTCTAATGTGATTCAAAAGTAATAAATAGAATACACATAGTACATTAGGGTTGAATTAGATGCATACAAGGTGGGGCCTTACATGAAAGATGGTCAAAGGTGCTATGGTGATTTCTAGAGGTGTTAGATATGGAACATTGTATGAGTTGGATGTATGCACTGTTGAGTGCAATAGTGCTTATGTGAAAAGAAAGTCTGTGGAAGAAGTGAGGGTTTCACCTTCAACAGTTGGTCATGGCTTTTGGGTACCCAAGGGTGCTCTTTCCTCTAAATAAAAGTTACCTACAAAGAAAACTATGTTATCAAACAAAATACTTGGCTACATTGTAGAAAAGGGTCTAGGGACCTTGAAAAATAAAATCCTTGTTGAAGGTTTTTCTAATTATAATTGTGAATTTTATTTTTGTGAGAATTGTATTTATGGATCTTATTCATTTTGATGTGTTTGGTCCTATAGATGTTCCTTTGATTGGTAAGTCCACATATTATGTTTCATTTATTGATGATTATAGTAGGACATCAATATATTTTCTAAAGAGTAAATCTAAAGTTTCCAGTTGACTTAAATAATTTAAATAAATGGTTGAGTTGTAGATTGGAAAGAAAATAAAATTTTTGAGGATTGATAATGGTGGTGAATTTTTCTCTAACAATTTTAATAGATTCTATACATATTGTGGTATTCATAGACTAAAGAAAACTCCATATTTTCCATAATAGAATGGAGTTGTAGAAAGAATGAACATGACACTAATGGAGAAGGCTAGGAGTATGTTTAATAGTGATGGTCTAGAACATAGGTTTTGGGTTGACGTTGTTGCCACTACCTATTCCCTAATTAATAGTTCTCCTACATCAGCTCTTGTTGATAAGTCAGCTATAGAGGCATGGTTAGATCATAAACCTTCATTAATACATATTTGGGTTTTTGGTTATGAGGCATATGCACACGTGCTAAAGGAGAAGCAAACAAAGTTGGAGAAAAAGGCTATCAAATGTATCTTCATCAGATATAGTTATGGGGTGAAAGGATACAAGCTTTGGGATCCTATTGCATAAAAGGTAATACATAGTAGAAGTGTTATTTTTTAGAGAAACTAAGCCTTCTTCTATTACATTGCAGCCAAAACAAAGTAAACACAAAGATGTGATTCAATTTCTTTCTACATCCAAGAAAGAACCTCTAACTTAGCTTGTTCGTAGATCTACAAGGCATAGACAACCACCTAAAAGTTATTCACCTAATTATATTGGAGATGAATTTTTTCTTTGAATACAAACATGGATGAACCTAGATCTGTAAAAAAGGCATTAGGTATGAATGATGAAAAATCCTAGAAGATTGCTATGGATGGAGAAATGGCATATTTGAAAAAGAATGATACATGGGATCTTTTGTTGAACAAGACAACTAAGAGGGGGGTGAATTATATGTAACAATTTTTTCCTTTACAACATTCACTAGAGATTAATTCAATTACCACTCACAAATTCTTTACTCTGCTAATATGATTAATCATTAAGTGTAAATGCAAAAACTATACACACACAATAACACTTGAATTATGTGGAAAATACAATAAGGGATAAATGACAGTGAGGATTAGCTCACAATATAGAGAATATCAAAATTGAATACAAAGGCTCACTGCCAAAACATGACTTACTATCTAGATCAGGACTCACTATCCAACAAGGGTTAATCACTCAAAGGGCTCACTACCACATAGATACAAAGAAGATAGAAGATACTCGTTATATAGAGAAGAAAATCTCAATGCAACAAATATTTCCATCACAATTGAATCACACACTTGCAAACATGCATGAATGATAGAGTACACCTTCATCTCACTGTATCTGAAAAATTGCCACTAAGATTTTGCATTGATTTATCAACAACACACTCTATTTTGAATCTATCTCACATCTATCTTTCTCTATTTATTTGTACATATTTAACCACTATATCATCCTATATTTATACCATCTTCAACTTTGAAACATATCCAAAGTCAACCACACACACCATTTGTATTTACAAATTCAAATTAGGTTGGCTACAAAGCATTCTAGGGTAGAATTAGAATGAGGGAGGCCCAAACATAGAATTAATGAAGACCTAAATAAGTCCCAACATGCTTCATGAACATCACAAGTAGTGTTCAACACAAGGCCACACAAACCAGTGTTAAAAACATAAAAAAATTAAGCACGCACAACCTTACCATGATCCAATCTTTCCAAGCAACAAAATTATCTTCAACACGATCATATCAATTTATCTCTAGAATCGCAAGTCATAAAACTCGAACAAGAAGAAATTTGGAGAAACTACATTTCTCTCAGACCCTAGTTAGAGACACTAAAAACATAGTTCACAACTGGTGAACATAACACTCATTGTACAATGATTTAGAAACCCAAAATATGGATATAACAACTTCCAACAACCATGATAAACATATCTAAACCACACAAACAACTGAGTAAATCCTAGAGCTAAAATGGGAGCAAACACTAAATCCTTTCAACCTTTCTTCATTATAATTTTCTCAATATCCTCAATATATACAACCAATATTTTTCATCCATGACATCAAGACAAGAACAACTAGTTGATAACCAGTTAACTAGTTGACATCAATGACAACACCTTCATTCTTGCATCAACATCTTCATACTTGCAACAACCTCCCCCTTTTTCATTAATGGAAACACATGATGTGAAAAAACCATCAAATACAACACAATACTTCTAAACATACTTTCCCATGGTTTTACTTTCTCCCCCTTAGTAGATACTCTTCTATAGTTAGAATTTTTCACATGGTACTCTTCTCCCCCTTTAACATCAATGGAAAAGGAAAAATATATTTTCACTGATTTCCCCTTTGACATAACCATTACCATTACTGAATACTCTTTCAATGACAACACAAGATACTACCTACTCCCCTAAGAGGTAGCCACCAAACATTAGTCCAAAACAAAGATCCATAGACCTACCAAATTGATGCATCTCCATATGCATCTAGTTCAATAAAGGAGGGGAAATATCCCCTAATTTCTCATAGAGATACACAAAAGTATCTTTAGGAAGAGCCTTCATAAATATATCAAAAATTTGATCCTTCGTCGATACATAGTTAAGCTATACTTCATTCCTAATAACCTTCTCTCTCAAAAAGTGATACCTAATAGATATATGCTTTGTCCTTGAGTGCATCATTGGATTCTTTGAAATGTTAATTGCACTTGTATTATCATAGAAGATAGAAATGGGATATTCATATACTACTTTGATATCTTTCAATGTTTGTTTTATCCATAAAAGTTGTGTATAGAAAGATGTCATAGCAATATACTTAGCTTTAGTAGTAGATAAGGAAACTGAATCTTGATTTTTACTCAACCATGACACAAATCTGTAACCAAGAAAGAATACACCACCACTTGTACTTTTTCTGTCATCAACACAACTTGTCGAATCTACATCTGTATAAGCACTAAGTGTAAAGTCAGTATCCTTAGGATACCACAAGCCATAATCTAGCTTTCCATTCAAATATCTAAATATCCTCTTAATAGAAATACCATGTGTTTCTTTAGGATCTTCTTGAAATTTAGCTACAAGACAAACTGCATGCATGATATCCAGTCTAGTAGTAGTTAAATACAAAAGTCCTCCAATCATACATCTATATTTGATCTTATTAGCATTAGGTGAATCATCATCTTTGCTCAATTTATAACTAGTCACCATAGGAGTGCATACCAGTTTGGAACCATCCATTCCAAACTTCTTCAACATCTCTCTTACATATTTTGACTGTGAAACATAAATCTCTTTTTTTGTTTGATTGATTTATAGCCCAAGAAAGAAATTCATCTCACCAAGCATAGACATCTAAAAATATTTTTGCATTTCTTCAATAAAAATCTTGCACATTGTTTCATTTCCTCCAAAGATAATGTCATCAACATATACAACTACAATCAAGATCTTATCATTTTTAATTTTGAAGTATAAATTACTATCTGTTGTACCATTATTGAAGCCTTGTTGAATTAGATATCTATCCAACCTTGCATACCAAGCTCTAGGAGCTTACTTTAATCCATATAAATCTTTCTTCAATTTGCAAACCATATCTGGTTGATCTGGCAACTATAATCCATTCAGTTTTTCCATGTACACTTCTTCTTCTAACTCACCATTAAAAAAGTAGACTTAACATCCATTTGATAAACCTTAAAATCTTTATGAGCAGAAAATGCTAAAACATTCTAATAGCTTCCCTCCTATCCACCAGAGAAAAAGTTTCTAAAAAATCCATACCTTCTACTTGTGAGTAGCCCTTACACACAAGCCTTGCCTTCTTTATGGCCACTTCTCCAATCTCATTCAACTTGTTTCTAAATACCCTCTTTGATCCATTTTTTTTTTCTGGTAATCTAGGGACCGATTCCAAAGTTTGACAATTCTCAATTTGCATAAGTTCTTCTTCCATAGCTTTCACCCAGTTTTCATCATTACATACTTCACTCACTATCTTCGCTTCCACTTCATAAACTAGACCTAGATTTATCTCACTAGCAATAGTAGCTATGCTTCTTTCAAAAGCTCCTTTCCTTTTGTCTACAATGATCTGATCATCTAAATGATTCTTTTACACATATTTAGGTGTCTTTGGGGAAACCACTAAAGCTTCCTTTTCTTAATTCCACTTTTCTTGTTCTTCAACAATTTCTTCAACCTCTATGCAATTAGGTTCATTTGATACATATCCATACACTTCAATTGAATTCTTCAATGCTTCATCCATCTTGACATTTGTGCTCTATACAATATTTTTAGTGTTTTATTGAAACATCTACAAGCTTTGCTTCTTGTATAGTATCTAAGAAAGATACCTTCATCACATCTAGCATCAAACTTTCCTAAATTTTCTTCATCACTTCCTCATATAACATTTTCTTCCAAATACCTTGAAATACTTTACCCTAAGAATTCTTCCACACCATAGCTCATAGGGGGTATTTATACTATTATCCTTTTCTTACACTAGATTTAGCAAATAAATAATAGCATGAATAGCTTCTCTCCAATAAACTTCTGATAGATCCACCTCACTAGTCATTGATCTATCCACTTCATGCATTTTTCTATTTTTCCTTTCAACAACTCCATTCTTGTGAGGCCTACCATTTGATACACCACTTGGCTATCTTTTGATTCGATCATGATGATACTCTATGTGTTTTGGAGATGATCATTGACACTTGATGTTATGCTTGTTTCATGCTTATGATGCTATGATGATTATATGCACATTATGTTTCCTTTATTGATATGCTCATATGATTTGGTTATCATGATTGAAATGGACAATTGTTTTAAAATGAGATGGAATTGATAGGATGCTAAATTTAATTTAGTGATGATGTGATTTCTTTATTATGCCATGACTATACATGAATTGATAAAATATGTTATTGCTAGAGGAAGAATGATTATATATATATTGAATTTATTGATTCAAAGTTAGATTGTGCTAAATATATGCATATGAATTTATGATTTAATTATTGATTATCATGCATTGGATATTTTGACATGTGGACATTGAGTGTGCAGGTACATGTGCATGGCCAATGGGATTGGAGGTAACCAAGGGTACGCAATTGTGTCAGCCTAGTGAAGCCACTATGGTCCATGAAGAATGGACCATAGCCTCTTGTGTTGTATTTTAATTTGTGATTAAAAAGATTTAATGTTGAATCTTGAGATTATGTTTTTAAAGTCAATCAAACTCTTATTGGGGGTTTTGGGGCATGTTGGAATTATTTTATTATGTTAAAATTTCAATTTCACTTTTGAGGATTTTCAAAGGTTTAATTAGTCCTTAAATTGGGTTAATTGGCCCTTAATTAACCCCTAGGATAGTCACCTATGGGTTAGGGGTCAAATCAAACCCATAACTTGTCAAAATTGCAAGTTGTGACCCTTCTTAATTAGCCATCAAGAAGGGTGATGGATTTTGGGGATGGGTTTGGAGTGTTGGCTCCAAAATCTCATTTATGAGATTTGAAAACCTTGTTGAGTGTTGAACACTCTTTAACCTTTCATTTCCCCAAGAGTTCTCACACATGTGTGAGAACTTGTGGGGAGATGTGTCCATAGGAGTGAATAGGAGAATGACATGTGTCACTCTCTCCTTCAAGGGTTTCCAACCCTAAACTCCTATTTGAATCCTTTGGAAAACAAAGGAAAGGGTTCTTCCTTTTGGCTTGGTGTTTGGATTGCTTAGAAGAAGGAAAATTTTGCTTGTTTTTGAAGGAGTGGAGATTTGGAGCTCATCTTCAACCCTCTCTTATTGTTGGCTTGGATTTGAGGTAGGTCTTACTCTATCTTTATGTATGTTTTCTTTTCTCTTCTTTTACCTCTTTGTATGCAAGTTTGAGAATATGAGTTATATGGGTTGTTGTCCATTTATGTGTCTTTGCATTTCCTTGTGTGGTTTGGGGTTGTATAGGATAAACTCACCCAATGTGGGAAGAGAATCCTTGTGGGGGATAGGAATGTGTAGGAACCTCTATGGGGAGATTGTTCCTCCTTTGGAAAGGAGAGGCACAAAAAGGGTATGAGTACCCAAATTTGTTTCATGATAGTATGCTATTTTGGGAAGATTGTTATATGGAGGGTGTATGATATGAAGAATTTTGATGAATTGGTGGATTGGATAAGAAGAAAAAATGGTGATGTTGAATCTTTATTTTATTTTACTTTTGCTAGCAACTCTCCCCATATAGAAGTGATGTCCACCTCTATCCCCATCTTGGGATCCATAAAGAATCCCTAAGTAAATGTGTGAATCTTGGTTGGAAGTATTTTGTTTTTGAGCATTGTGGTTAGAAATGGTTTTTTTTGTTTTATTGTTGTGTGTACCTGGTAGCTTGGTTACCTCCTAGCTTGGGTGTGGTTGGTTTTCCAACCCAAGGTTGGGAGGTGAGCACACCTGAATGGCCATGAATAGAAGTTGTCTTAGCTATTTTCTTGCAGATTTGAAAATCAGATTTGCAGCTGTGCATAAGGGTTTCAAAAGAAATATACAGTTTCAATGTTCAATCATATTGTACCTTGTGGATAGGCATTTTGAAAGCATGCAAAATAGTATAAAATCTGAGAGAACTTGTTCCTCTTTATGATCTGCGTATAAGAAGAGAAAACTGGAAATTATGTGGCGATTGAAAGTTTATGTAAATCTCTTTCATACTGTACTCATTTTTCTTGTAAATGTTAATCTAATGCACTATGATACTATTTGAACATTCTGTAATGGAGATAGAATAAAAATATTGAGTAAATGAGTGCAAAACCTCACTCTATCATTGACTCTATGTTTGAAACTATTATAAAAGAAAAATAAAAATGCTGATGAGAGATATTGTTGCTTGTTCAAGCAGATATTGTGGTTGTATAGTAGTGAAATACCAACGTGAATACTTCTGTATGAAATAAGTTTATTTTAGTGTTGTAAAAGACCTATATAGCAAAAATAGCTTTAGAATCTATTCATGTAAGTAGCTTAACATTTTTTTTTAAAGTCCTCCAATGTGATATCTGGAATGACTCCCTATGCTTGCAATAAGCTTAAGTTCTGATTTTCATATGTGCACAGAAGATACTGTTTATTACAAAGAGAATATAGTTACATCTCTATAGCAGGAAATAGCAAGAATTAGAGAATGAATACGAATGTTCACACACGAATCTGGGTGTTAGTTAAGGTGTTGCCTGGAAGGAAAATGGGTTACTGTTATCTGAACACGAAAGGAAAGGTGGATGTTTTTGCAAGTATAAATGCATAGAAAGACTGGTTTATAATTAAGTAGTATGTTGATAGTGAATCTCGTGAGCTATCCCGAATCTAATGGCTCTATGTCGTTGCAAAACCCAGATTGATACCTTGGGATTTTCCTGCATAAACAACATAGAATAGATTAGAGATTACACTAGTGGTAGAAAAATAGAGTAAACCAAAACTATCAAGTCTGCAGTTGTGAGAAAGTAAATTTTCTTAAAGTGGGGTAGCCGCCCCTCTTCTCCTCACTCTCTCTCCCCTACCAACGCCTCTATGAGGCTGACAAAAAAAAATAGAGATCTGATGCTTGTGAAGAGCAGTCAAATGGTAACAAGAGTATGCTAACCTTCTGCAACAAAAAAAAAAGACTTGGATCATGCGGCAAGCCTCCATACCTTACCAGCGATCTGCACTCTCTAAGAAAACAAAATGCTTGAGTATAATCCCAGCCGCCCAGATCTTTCAAGGATAAGAAAAAGATAAAATAAAATAAGATTTCAACGTATAAGATTTAGGGTGTGGTACACTGAAGGTGCCAAGCTAATTTAAAATAGACACTGAAAACTGCCATTCTTGGCAGAGCAAAAAGGGTGAGTTAATATGTTAACTCCGTCTAGTTTTAAATATATATTATTATCACTATGAAATAGTAATACCCAGTAATAGAATTAATGATAGCAATAGAAATAGAATTAAATATAGTATTGAGAGTTAATTCCGTACCTACAGTAAATTTGGTACTAATAGGAATTATCACATCCACTAGTTTTGATAGTTGTAAACTCTTGCAGTTACGACAAAGCTTATCTTTACCAGTCCCAACAATTTTTCCTTAATGAGATGTGAGGGGCAGTTTGTTTTTTTGTCTTAATAATAATAATTTGGTCAATAGGTGGATGGGCGGTCTTGGGCATGTTCAGTTAGATTTGGAAAGGACGGCTCTTGATCGATAGTAATTTTTGGTGAGAAATTAATTCCCTGACTTGACTGATTTTTTATTTGCCATCTGGATGTCAATATCGGCATCAGGGTAAATCTTTGCCATTATTAAATCCATCAATATGAAGAAGATTTAATCTTGATTCCAGTTGCTTTAATATCGAGTAAAATATTATTATTGCTAGCCATTAGTAAAGGCTGTTAATAAAGGGCTCATTCGATTCACAACATTTGTGAAATATCATTAACATAAGTTGCAATGGTTATTACCAATTTAAATATCTTTGGTGCAGCTTTTAGAAATCTTTACTCTTATGATATTGCTATCATAATTTGACACGTTGTGGAAAAATACCTCCTACTTATCAATTGATGAGCTAAAGGGGCTCTATTATGAATGGTTCATAAGGCACAACACTTGCTGAAGGTTTTGCAAATGGGGTAACAACTCAAGCGGGCTTAACCTTTGGAGAAAACTCCTTGGTTAAGCGCGCTTGAGCTAAGCGATCGGATGGGTGACCTCCCGGACCAGTGCTTCACCTCTGTGAGCATCACCTAGATGCAATGAGTGCTAAGTGGACCATTCGATATCATGAGAGATGGGTTCTTGTTGAACCACTACTCATGAAACATGGGTCAATGAGTTTGACTCGAAACTGCGGTTGAATCGATAGCAATATCATAATTTGACACACTGTGGAAAAATACCTCTCCTTATCAATTGATGAGCTAAAGGGGCTCTATTATGAATGGTTCATAAGGCAC
Source organism: Sequoia sempervirens (assembly GCA_007258455.2). Taxonomy (NCBI): domain Eukaryota; kingdom Viridiplantae; phylum Streptophyta; class Pinopsida; order Cupressales; family Cupressaceae; genus Sequoia; species Sequoia sempervirens. The sequence goes on along the minus strand of VDFB02239564.1, from coordinate 25,292 downwards.
AACACTTGTTGAAGGTTTTGCAAATGGGGTAACAACTCAAGCGGGCTTAACCTTGGAAAACTCCCAGTTGCGAAGCATCTTGGGATGGGTGACCTCCCGGACCGCTTCACCTCTGAGCATCACCTAGATGCAATGAGTGCTAAGTGGACCATTCGATATCATGAGAGATGGGTTCTTGTTGAACCACTACTCATGAAACATGGGTCAATGAGTTTGACTCGAAACTACACGGTTGAATCCTGATAGCAATATCATAATTTGACACACTGTGGAAAAATACCTCCTACTTATCAATCTTTACTCTATTCAAAATAAATAAATAAAATATTACTATGTGCTGCAATACCAATACTAATACTTGTTAATTAAATTGATAACAAATAAAAATAAAACCTCATTGCATGAATAGTTTAACAATAGGTAATATTAAAATTCTTTTTATATACCGATGTCATTATCAATATGAAATTTATATAATAATATCTTTAACAAAAATAATAATAATAATAAGATCTGAACAAGATGACTTTTTTGGAAATTTCCGTTAATTTTATCGTGTGTGAATGAAGTTAGTTTTTATTTGAAAATTGGCATATATTTTTGTATTGAAAGAAAATATTAAATGAAAATAAGGTAAAAAGTGTAACCACTTGGTACGGGCTCCACCCCATCCCCTTTAAAAATGGAGAAATAAATAAATAGGTAAAACCGTATCATTGAGGTAATTACCCTTATTTAGCTCCCCGTATGACAATTCAAAAAAAGGGGTAAATAAATAGTCACATGGAGTAAAAGCTTAAATGGAAGTGATGGAATATTTATAAGTGTCTTAATTAGAAAAAAATAAATTATATATATATATATATATATATATATATATATATATATATAGTATAGGACATCTGATATGTTTCTTCTTATTCTTTATTTTTCTTTATTTAAAAAAAATAAAAATTCATAATATAAACCTTAATTACTAATTTTAAAAGCACTTACTTATTTCCTTGATTATAAGTATTTATGTATGATTTAAATTTTATTTTAAGAGTTAAATTAATTATATGTATGATTTTATTTAATTTAAATTTTACCTCTAGGATAAAAATATTTATATATAATTTTCTTATAAGGGTTAATTACTAAAGATCACTTGAATTATAATTTTAAGATTAATCTGCATTATGTATAATTTCTATGTGGAATATATATATATATATGTATTTTTATTATTAAATATAAAATATCTATAAAGTGAATGAAAAGTTGTACATCAATAACGATACTAGTTTGGTTGTAACCAAATTATATTAATGTCATTAATTGATGAAACTATATTAAGTGTTTTTAGTAAGAATATAATTATTAATAATTTATTTCTTACAATTTAATAATCATCTTTTAGTACGAATTCCTTAGGGAGGTGTTTGAAGCATCTCTTAGCTGGCATCTTCCATCCAACTCAGTGCTCGAGCAAAACTATTCCTTGTAGTCTAAAGGATGTGTGTGATGGACTCCATACCCTCAACCTTATTTTCTTCCACCCCAACTCCGAGCGACATGTCGATGGTGGTGTTGCAGGAGCAATGACCCTTGATGCGTGTAGTATGCAACCTTGCATGTGCATGGTTATTGAATGTTAGTGTTTGAGCTTGCACTTTGTAACATTATTCAAAAAAAAATTTGATAGTTGTGTTTTTGCCCTACATGAAAAATTTAGGCATGACAATTCTGCTAAGGAGTTCTAGTAGCAAATAATTATATTTTTATTCCATGAGCTTCACAAAACATGTTAAACTCATTCAAAGTGAATTCACCACCTTTTTCAAACCTTAAACATTTTATTCTCAAATTTTCTTCATTTTCAATCATAGCCTTAAATGGGTTGAATCTTTCCAATGCATCAAATTTATATCTAAGAAATGTAACCCATGTGTATTTATAGTAATCATCAAATCAAAAATTATAAAATACTTGTCACCTTGTAGACTTATCACTCTTGGAGGACCATAGAGATTTTTGTGAATCAAATGCAGTAGTCTGATAGTAGGTTGTTCCTTTGACCTAAAGTTCTTTCTAGCTTTCTTTCCAAACTGACAATTCTTGCAAATACCATCAACATGCTTTGTAATCCTTAGTAGATCTCTTATAGCTTGCACAATACTAATTATTGCCAAGTTATCAAAATTCATGACACATCCTTTGGTGCCACAACCAATTGTCGGGTATGTGTAGGATAATCATGGAAAAAATAGGCCCTTAAATGGAAAAAAAATCAGAAAAATCAAAGTTAAGAAACTTGACGTTAAAATTTGAATAAGTTATCTATATTATCTAAAAAATAAGTAAGAATAGAATCTGTAGCAAACTACTAGGTTTGTTTAAAGAAAAAAAACTCTATTTGGTGAAAATTTGAAATTTCAATGTAGTAGTACTTAAATTTCAAAGAAAAAATAAGAAGTAGGTGTCTGTCTGACCACCCTAACCATAATAAAACAATAATATTTTTTTATAATATTTTATATATAAGTAGAGGACTCATGTCCCGATGTGATGCATATTTTTCATAATTTTTTCCGGTAAATATTTAATTATGAATTTTTATTACAAATTTTAAAAAACATAAAAGCTCGTATGTCTAACCACCTTAACTTGGTCAAAACTTCATGAAATTCAAATTTTCTTTTTTTAATCCTATAGTATACGAAGCATAGAATGTGACACATGTTTTGGATTAAAAAAATATGACACTGTTTGAAAGCTATATATGTTTTTCAATCATCCTATCAATCAAGACATTAGTCGTAATTCAAATAGAAAATGAATAATAATTACTTATTAAATTCAAAGTAAAGAATGATTTATATTTGTGGAAAACTAAGAATCTCCTTTAAAAACCCTTTTCGGTTCATCAATTTTGGGTAAAAAAAAGGTCATCAGCCACATACCCATCATATTGCCACTTTTTGGCCCATCATGATCTTGCACATACCCTGTCATTAATTAAAGTCATAAATCAATGTCCATCAACACCCTTAAGTTGATAAATTTTTCCTTCAGACTTCTTACTAGCGGCAATCACTATTCTGAATTCTTTCTTGATTTCACATCTTTCATTCACAAACACAAGATTATATATTTTGCTACACATATGTCCAACACTTAAAATATTATGTCTTAAACCCTAACATAGTAGAAATCTTTAGTATTATGCTTGCCATCAAAACTGAAAGAACCTATTCCACAAATCTTAGCACTAGTATCATCTCAAAATTTAACTAAGCCACCATCATAATTTTCAAGTTTAATAAACTTACTCTTATCACCAATCATGTGATGTGAACACCCATTGTCAATAACCCAATAGTTCTTTTCTTGTTTAGAATGAAGAACAAAAGTCACCATACCTTCACTCTTTTCCAGAGAGTTTTTCTCCACTTTCCTTTTAGTATTAGTACAAGTAGATTCATCTTTTATAGCCAAGAACAAGCATTCATTGTCATCAAAATCTCCATAATTAGATTCTTCATCAAAAATACCAACATCTTCATTCACATGATATGGTTTTTTGATCTTCTTACTTTTGTTTTGTTTTCTTAATCTATGTTGTTTATTCTTCTTAGCTCTTTTTGGACATCTCAAAGAATAATGACCAATTCCTCCCCAACTAAAGCATTTAAAAGGTAACTTATCTTCATACTTATCAGAGCCCTTTCTCATCCTTCTTACAAAGTTAGCTTCCACTTCATTAAGGTTATCTTCATGATCAAGATCTTCACTACATGTACTCTTAAAAGTAGTTTATGATTTGGATCCATTTCTCAAATTTGGTTTTCTTATTTCATAAGATGTTATAGTACCCAACAATTCATCTTTAGTATAAGTCTTGTAATCCAAATATTCTTCAATAGCATATAACTTTTCACTGTATGCATCAAGGAGAGTTATGAGAAAATTTTCACTATCTTGGATTCATCCATAATTGCACCAAGTCCTCGCATTTCATGTACCAGATCATCCACTCATTGTACATAGGATTTAATGTTCTCATCTTTAGACATATGTAGGATTTCAAATTGTGCTTCCAAGTTCTATAACTTTTCTTCTTTGACCTTTTAATTTATAGAATGAGTTGTTTCCAATGCATCCCAAACCTCTTTAGTAGTTTTTTAGATTTGCAACTTCAATTAACTCAAAATGTGAAAGAATATTCTTCATAATATACTTCACCTTATTATTTGCTTCATGTGCTTTGATTTCATCAATTATACTCAAACCATTGGCATGAGCAATATATGCTATCTTATAAGCTTTCTCAACATCATATCCATAGTATTCTAGATATTCTTCCATCTTTATTTTCTAGAGTCCAAATTTAGTCCTATCAAACCTAGGATAGTCAATAGTGATCATTTTCACCATCTCTGACCTCCCTTAAGTAGTAAACCTCTTCTCCAAGGAACCAAGATTTTATACCAATTTTTGAACAAGAAAATTGAGAGGGGGGGTGAATTAGCTATAGCAATTTTTTCCTTTACAACATTCACCAAGGATTAATTCAATTACCATTCACAAATCCTTTACTCTACTAATATGATTAATCATTTAGTAAAAATGTAGAAACTAAAAGAAGTGAAAACCATACACACACAACAACACCAAATTTACATGGAAAACCAAATAAGGGAAAAACCACAGTGAAGTTAACTCACAATATAGAGAATATCAAAACTAAATACAAAGTCTCATTTACAGAGAAGGCTCACTGCCAAAACAAGACTTATTATTTGGATCAAGACTCTTTGTCCAACAAGGGTTAACCACTTGGAGGGATCACTACCATACATATACAAAAATATAGAAAAGATTTGTTATAGAGAGAATACAATCTCAATGAAACAAATATTTTCACCATAATTCACTCACACACTTGCAAACATGCATGAATGATAGAGTACACCATCAACTCACTGTATCCAAAAAATCACCATTAAGATTTGCATTGATATGCTCAACCACACACTCTATTTTGCATCTATCTTTCTCTATTTCTTTGTACATATTTCACCAATATCTCTTCCTATATCTATACCATCTTCAACTTTGAAACATATCCAAAGTTAGCCACACACACCATTAGTATTTACAAATTCAAATTAGGTCGGCACCAAAGCATTCTAGGGTGGAATTAGAATGAGGGAAACCCAAACACATGCCTAATGAGGTCCTAAATAGGTCCCAACACGCTTCATTAACTTCACAATTAGTGTTCAACATAAGGTTAGCCAAACTAGTGTAAAACACATAGAACAATTAAGAACATGATGCAACCTTAGCAAGATCCAATCTTTCTAGAAAATAAAATTATCTTCAACACGAGCATATCAATTTATCTCTAGGACCGCAAGTCATAAAACTAAAACAAGAAGAAATTCAGAGCAACTACATTTCTCCTAGACCTTAACTAGAGACATTGAAAACACAATTCACAACTAATGAACATAACTCACATTGTACAATGATCTAGAAACCCAAAATCTAGATGTAGAAACTTCTAACAACCATGATTAACATATATAAACCACATGAACATAGGAGAAAATCCTAGAGCTAAACGCAGAGTAAACAATGAATACTTGCAACCTTTCTTCATTGCAATTTTCTCAATATCTTCTACATATAAAACAAATAATTTGCATCCATGAAATCAATGCCAACAATAACTAGTTGGCATCAATGACAAAACCTTAATTATTGCATCAAAATATTCATACGTGCAATATATTGTACCATTACCTGAAGGACAAAAACAAGTTGGTTGCAAATCGGTGTTCAAGAAAAATATTGGTTCAAATGGAGGTATTGAGAAGTACAAAGAAAGGTTGGTTGTGAAGGGTTACTCTCAAGTTGAGGGTATTGATTATGGTGAGATATTTTAACTTGTTGCGAAAATGACATCCATTAGATTTTTCCTTTCTATTGTTGTTGCTTATGTTTCAGAGGTTGAGCTTGAATGGATGTGAAAATGACTTTACTTCATGGTGATTTGGAGGAGGATATGTATATGACATAGCGAGAGCAGTATGTGGTGAAAGGTAAAAGTAAATTGGTTTGCAAACTGAAGAAATATTTGTAAGGCCTAAAAAGAATTCCTAGGATGTGGTACCAAAAATTTGATACACATGTGTTGATTTTGGGCTTTGAGCATTCTAAATCAGATCATTGTGTTTATTATAAAACTGATGGTGATCATTTCTTGTTCATAGCATTATATGTTGATGATATGTTATTTATTGGTAGAGGGGAAGGTATGATTTCATAACTGAAATCTAAACTTGCTACTAAATTTGAAATGAAATATCTTGGTGTAGCTAAGCACATTCTTGGGATAGAAATTAAAAGAGATAGAGTGTACATAAAGCTATGGCTTGGCCAAAGTATGTCATCTCAATTTTATAGAGGTTTGATATGCAAGATTGTAGACCATTGTGTGTTCCTATTTTAGTTGAAACAAAATTATCTCTTTTAGATTATCCAACATCTCCATTAGAGATGGAAGGAATGGGAAGAGTGCCTTACCAAGAGTACAATTGGAAGTTTAATGCATGCTATGATTTGTACAAGACCATAAATTTCCCATGTAGTGGGAGTTCTTTCCAAATATATTTCTAATTCTGGTAGAGTTCATTGGGATGAAATTAAAAGAGTCTTCAGATATTTTTAGGGTACCTCAAATTATTCCTTATGTTGTCATTCATAGTAATATGATTGAAGATGAGATTTCCCTTGATATTCATGGTTATGTCGATTCAAACTAGGTCGGGGATGTTGATAGTATAAAATCCACCAGTGTTTATGTTTTTACTTTATTTGGTGGTGATATTAGTTGGATTAGTAAGTGAAAGGCTATGGTTTATTTTTTTACTATTGAAGTAGAGTATATGATAGCTACTCATGCTTGTAAAGAAGCCATTTGGCTTAAGAGACTAGGTTTAGATATTGGAATAAAACAAGGTGCAATGAAAATTTATTGTGATAGTCAAAGTGTGATATGTCAAGCCAAGAACCAAAAATTTCATGTCAGGACCAAGCACATTGATGTAAAATATCATTTTGTTAGAGATATGGTCGAAGATGGCAGGGTGAAGTTAGTTAGAATAGAGACTTTGATGAGTGTTGTTGATTCTGTAACTAAGCATGTGAGCACAAAGAATTTCAAATGGTGTTCAGAGACTATGGGCCTTTTGGCCCCTAGCAATTAAGAGACAAAGTTTACTCCATCTTGTTGCTCTTGCAAGGTGTTCAACAAGTGGGAGATTGTTGGGAAAATGTGGACCTCAACCTTGCAATTATATAAATATTATTATTGATAGGATACATATATGAATAAATATATATATTTCCTAGTTACACTAATAGGTTTAATATACAATGGGAGAATGGGATGGCATTGAGGAGTGAAATGTGAGAATGTTAAAAAAAACTCCTAAATGGTTGACATACATGAAATAATGATGTATTGTAAATATGGACCATTTGTTCTTAGGTTTTAGATCTAATGGCTAATATTTTGTCTGCATGTCTTACCCTAGAATGTAACCCCATTTTATGAGGTAGTTGTATTATATTTGTGGTAGAGGGAAATGTATTCTAAGAGTCTGATAGAGGTCATTTTTTCTGTTAATATTTAGTGGTGATACTCTTGGGAGAAGCTAGCTCTACAAGTATATTGTAATTTCTTTGTGATTTATAAATTTAATATATTGGGAAATTTTTGGAGTGTGGGGTTTTTTGCATGAAATGGTTTTCTCTATGTAAATCATTGTTTTGTGGTATGCATGATATTTATGTTTATAATTTTTAATTTTCTATAACTATTAAAGATATATAACTTTTTTGCATTATTCTCCTCTAAAGATTAGTGTTGGAAGTTGTTCCACTATCTTAGCTTCCTTACAATATACTCAACCCTATACCCTAAAACCTTGACCCTAAACTTTAAACCATCAACAATTAACCCATAAACCGTAGGCTCTACACCCTAAATAATGAATAATTTAGATAAATTAAAGGGATAAAGGAATGAAATACATGGGAGAGAGATATAGAGATGTTATATATAAAGAAGAGAGGTAGAGAAAGAGATATGTGAGGTAGATAGAAGAGAGAAATATATAGGGAGGGAGGGAGAGGTAGATAATGATGAATGAGGGGATAGATAAGAAGGGGAGGTAGATAATGGAGAGAGAGAGAGAGAGAGACGTAGATCTAGATGAGAGAGAGAAGTGAGATAGAGAAAAATAGAGAAGGGGAGGAGAGTAGAGAGGCAAAGATGTGAGACTAAATCCTAAATTGTATACCCATAACTCAAAACCTTAAACCCTATACTATCAATTCCCTAAACCTTATCCCTCAACCTTAGGAACTAAATCCAATAGGTTAAATGCTTAGCTATATACTCAACCTTATATTGTATACCATCATCCCTAAACCATATACCATCAACTCTAAACCCATAAACCATAGGCCCTGTGCACTAAGTAATGAATAATTTTGAGATATTACAGGGAAAATAGAGAAAGAGACACATGTGGGTGAGAGATAGAGATAGGTGATATATAGAGAATAGGGGTAGAGAAAGGTATATGTGAGATAGATAGAAGAGAGATCTATTTAAGGAGGGAGGGACAGGTAGATAAGGATTCATGAGGGGAAATATATGAAGGGGAGGTAGATATAGAGTAGAGAGAAGTGAAATAGAGAACAAGGATTCTTGGAGGAGAGTAGAGGGGATATGTGAGACTTAACCCTAAACTATATACCCATAAGTTGAAAGCCTATACCCTATATTATTAGTTCCCTAAACCTTATGCCTCAAACATAGGAACTAAAGCCCATATATTAATCCCTTAACCATATACCACATACACTTTTGACCCTAAACATTGTCCCTCAACCTTGGGCCCTAAGGCCTATATAATAAACCCTCAACCATATACACTCAATCTTAAACCCTATATCATATACCCTCAATCCTAAACTCTTGTGTCAGTCCTATGGATGCAATGCATAGTCAGCTTGGTTCCTCATACCTTGGTGTATAGTATCACATGCATTAAATCAAATTAAGTTCTCTCTACATTATTTTACATTTTAAACCTTTTACATATAAATCTACATTAACATTCACCTACATATGTCATAAATTACATATACCGGTACAAACATCATTGTTTTTCCATTGATATCATAATCATCATTAACATAAGCCATTCTTGTTCATCATATATGGCTAATCTCCTCAACCTCATTCATCTAGTTAATCTTGTAAACCTTCTTAATCTAGATGATCTATATTTCCCAACCCTTAGGTGATCTATATAGCTTTACGAAGTTACATGTACGTTATTTTATCTTAACAAAAAAAGTATATGTTTTACTTAATTCTAGGCTTACATTGGATTTAACTTACCAAATCCCTATTCACTTAACCTTAACACCTATACACTTAACACTAAAATTTATACCCACAAACCTAAGATCTATAACTATAACCCTAGTCCATAGATACCCTATATAATCAACCCAAAATCCTATCCCTCGACCCTATGAACTAAAGTGAATAGGTTAAACCTTTAACCATATACTCAACCCTATGCCCTATACCTTCAACCCTAAAACCTAAAGTACATACCCTCAATCATAAACCCTACATGTCAACCTTAGTATTTAAATAATATAGGCTAAAACCATTAATACCCAACCCTATAAAATATTCTCTCATGACCCTTAATCGTATCCGACTTGACCTTGGACCCTAAGGCCTATATAATAAATGCTCAACCACATAGACTTAACCCTAAACCCTATATCATGATATACCCTCAACCATAAACCATATCCCTTAACCCTAAGCCCTAAAGCATAAGGGATGAACCCTCAACCATATACATTCAATATTAAATGATATTCCCTAAAACCTATACACTATATATCATATACCCTCAACTCTAGAGCGTACACTCAGCCCTAGGTCATAAAACCTATACTCTACCCTAAGCCTTATACCTTCAACCCTAAAGGTTCTTATAGCCTCAAACCTAAACCTTATAACTCAATTTTATACTCTCAAACCTAAAACATATATCATCAACTATAAAATCTAATACATAAACCTTATGTACCCTATATTTTAAAACCTAAAACCCAACATTCATAATTTAACACTAAAACCTACATAATTAAATTTAGTCCCTAAACTCTTAACTCTCAAGTCTCCATCATAAACCATCAAGAACCTGATGCTCAGAGAGATTTAAGAGAGTTAGAGACTGAGGTGGAGGTAGGGAGAGTTGGACACCTAGATTCAAGAACATGATTCTTTTAGTGCAGGCCAATAGGGTATGTGCAGAATCATCGTGGAAAAAATAGGCCCTTAAGTGGCAAAAATTTAGAAAAATCGAGTTAAAAGTAACTGCGTAAAATTTGAATAAGTTATCTATATTATTTCAAAAATATGTAAGAATAAATAAAAAATGAATGTAGTTTCCAAACTACTAGGTTTGTTTAAAAAAAAAAAAAATTTGGTGAAAATTTGTATTTCAATGCAGTGTACTTTTTTGGGAAAATAAGAAGTAGGTAACAATCCTAACCACAAATAAAATGATAAATTTTATATATTTTGCTGAGAACTCATGTCGAAGGTGATGCATATTTTGTTTTTCCAAGTAAATAATTAATTATAAATTTTTTATTACAATTTTATAAAATATAAAAAACTTGTATGCCCGCCACCTTTAACTTGGTCAAAACTTCATGAAATTCATTTTTTATTTTTTTAATCCTATAGTATATGAAGCATAGAAATGTACATGTTTTGGATTCAAAAATGTGATACCATTTGAAAGATATAGATGTTTTTTAATCAACCTATCAATTAGGACTTTAGTCATAATTTGAATAGAAAATGAATAATAATTACTTATTAAATTCAAAGTAAAGCATAATTTATATTGGGAGAAATCTAAGAATCTCCTTTAAAAACCCTTTTTCCATTAATTTTGTGTAAAAAAAAAGGTCATTAGCCACATACCCATCATATTGCCACTTTTTGGCCCATCATGATCCTACACATACCCAATACTTAGATGTGAAATTAGGATTATGTTGATTTTCCTTTGCATACATAAATACATAGTTTCCAAATTTAAAATTTAAAATATATATTGTAATGTTTACTATACTAATTTCCTCTAAAACAAGATACCCAGTGATTTTAGATTTATCCCCTCTTTAATAATTTCATTTTCTTTGCATGACTCATGAACGAACAATTTATTTATTTTCTTTATTTTTTCACCTGTAATTTAATAAAACATGTACATATTTTAGCTTGCAAACAACATGTACATGTTTTGGCTTGCAAAAAAAATAGTAAGCATTTTGGTCTACATAAAACGTGTACATGTTTTGTCCTACATAAAACATGTACACTTTTTGGCCTACATAAAACGCGTACGCATTTTGGCCTATATAAAACACAGACACGTTTTGGCCTGCATAAAACATGTCCATATTTTGGCTTGTACTTAGGCTTGGATGACACTTCCTTAGGATTGGATGGTTCATTTGCCTCATTTTCACATTATTTTCTCCTCCATTCTCATTTTCCAACTTGCTCATCATTAGGTTCATGCATTATAAATCAAATATTAGTAAAATTACCACTATAATTTCACAAGTCTTTTAAACTTTGTAACCATATAATTTTTTTTAGATTTGAACTACATTAACACATTTTTTTTAGTCTCTTTCACTAATGTTTCTATAGTTTTCAAAGACAAATGTATTGAATTTATTTTATAAATTTTGACCTACTTGTCCTTGAAATTTGAAAAAAACTATACAATATTGTTATACACTTCATTCTTTAAACATTAGAAAAAAAATCATTTTCAATTATTTTGGTATGTGTTATGTGACATGCACACTTAGTAATGCAATTTTAAAGATGCATTCACTTTGAAAAATCATAAAAAATACTCAATAAAAAATTATGGAAAAAATATACAACTTCTAGTACTTGCTCTTAAAACTATATTTCTACCAATGAGTTTTTGAAAATAATAAATGCAACTAAAAAAATTGAGGGGTGCACACTAGACACTATGTTGTATTTTTATAAAAAAATTAGGAACACTTTTTGTGTGTTCCAAGCATTTGATCCTCTGAATCTTAACTATTTTGGAAAACTTTAGTAGTTTAGAAACTAGATTCATAGTAGTACAATTATTTTTCTTTTGGTATCTTAAAATTTTGAGTGTATGAATTTCAAATTACTCCTCCAAGTTCAAGTTTAGTTGATTTCAAAATAAAAGTGGCCACTTTTGAGCCCCTTTTTGTGCACCATCTTGGTGCACTTACCTAGAAATATCAAATATGGTCTTGACTTAGGCAATCCCCTATACAACAAAATTTCCCCCCCTCTTTTAATGTTTGCAAGACAACTCTGAAGGTTTTAGCATATGACAGTCTTAGAAGATAGAGTGGAGACTATAACATACATCCTTGAAATTTCAAATCTAGAAAAAGAGGAGCCCATTCTAGGGCACATCACGTCCTAGAACATCTATTTTTGTTTAAAAATTTTAGTACAAGTCCACCATTTCCTCTTCTTAGATTTAGGTCAATTTTGCTACTTTGCATTTTTGTTTTTGTGATGAATTATATTTTTAGATCTAGGGTATATGTCAAATTGGCTTGTTAAATCACACATCAAATTTATCATCCTCACAACTCAATACAACTTAAACCCTAGGAGGTTTCCTCTCCATTGTGGTAACAAGCTAATCATAAAACACTAATTGGTTTATGTTTGAATGTTGAGTCAATGTGAAAAGGAGATAATCCTAGAGTTAATAAAATTGGATCTAGTATCACTTTTTCTAATCAACATGCTTTAATATCATATTAAAGATAATAGTGAAAATTATATTAAGCAACTCTCTACATTATTTGATCAAATATTTACAAATATAAAGAGTTGTAAACTATGTATTTATGGTCTCAAAAAATAAGAGATAAAATACTAATTTTATGAATAAATAAGTTAACAAACCATAAAAATAATAGTAAAGTAGAAAAAAACTAATAATACAAGTAGATAATGATGGAATATATCAACAAATCTATCTACATATTCTTAACAAATTAAACAAATGGTATTTAATGATAAATTTAATCTAAAAGTATCTTCTATATTATAATATGTAATAAAATATCTTACGCACAAAAAGTTTATGAATAGGAATTAAATTATAAATACTTTATAATTATTTACTATAATAAACCACTTTGAGAGTGAAAATATTCAAAATTATCTAATAAAAAAGTAATTTATAATCAGATGATAATAATCTATTCTCAATATCTTATTTATTGTACTTATGTCATGGATTCCATCCATGCTAATTTATCTACCTACATAAAATTATATTAATAATAATATAAATTGATTAATATATATGGTAGGTACATTATAATTACTCATATCCTTGTGCACACTATAGGACTAGGAGCATATAATGACCCACTTCCCATAAGTATTGTCCTTGGCATTGATCAATTAGGGATTCTTGTAAATAAATCCTTATTTTCCATTTTGGTAACTTTGGCAAGAAAATAGTTTCATTTAATAAGGTGCTTTATAATTTGGGTGTTGTCATAATAGTGGTTTACAATTCCTGAGAGGAACGAATTTTAGCTGAAATTACATATTTTTAGAAAATATAATGATTTAAGCCTTAAAGAGTTCCATTTTAAGGATTCCAATTGAAGAGGGTTTGATCAAATCACCTTAGATCAAACCCCTTGAATAGAACCTCGCTAGTTTTGTGTCCATACCTCATAACAAGCGCCTCCTTTACACCTATCAAAATGCTGAAAAATCACTTTTGATTTAGATTTTGGGGATCAAATGAATTCATTTAAAATTTATTTCAAATGATTATGGTATTCCTCGTGAAAAGCCATCCAAATTTTGAATATAATTTTAATATGTTTGGTTTGTTATGTATTTTTTTTAAGTTTTATTAAACATAGGTTTTCATCTAAAATGAATTTCTTTGTTCTTCACATGTGTTAGAAGATTATCGTAAAAAAAGAATTAAAAATTAGTGCACCAGATAGCTGAAGTCCTTGATCCAACAAAAAAGCACAAATAAAATTGACATATACAAAAAGCTACGCTGCTATATAGGTTATGCTAGGTCTCAATTTCAGGAAATTTGTTTCGGGACTTGTAAGTTCTTGATTTAAGTAAAAAAATATTCAATAAAACTATCTAACCAAGTGGAAAGCCACTTAGAGCATAGAGTTACAAATCTAAAATTCTGAAAGAATGGAATTTTATCCTTCATGGAAAAAAAAAATTATACGGTAAAAAGGCCACTTTAAAAATAAGTGTTTCTAAAAACCATTTTCATGGGAGATAGAAAAGAAGTGCAATTTGATTCCAAAATTTTCGAAAAATATTTTTTAGAATCTACAAACAAAATTTGATGAGACTCTAGTTTTCACTATCTTCAAATTCCTCGCAGTTTAGCCGCTATAGGTGCCCGAATGTGAAGATTTAGTTAAAAATAATAATTTCAGTGTCCAGTTTGGCCAAAAATTGTAAACCACTATTATGGGATCACCCATTTCCCTATTCCTCATTTTCTACATGCATTATTGGAAAAATAACTCAAAATCAAAGATAGGTCTTATATTATATCTATCTCAAGGACCACTATCTATGTTATAATTTTTGATTGATTTACTTATCTCTTCATTGTATTTTACGATTTCTCCTAGTTCTCATTCAAAATATAGCATACCTGGGTAAAAGAACAAAGTTGTGTCACACTTTACAAAGGATACAACCAACGTTGATCCAATTTTTAAACTTGAATCACTAAAAAAGTGGCATATATGTTTTGAATTTTTAAATGATGTAAACTAGTAAAATGTGTATTTTTTAATATATTTTATGTTTGTATTTTATTAAAAAATTAAAAAAATTAATTTAAACTAATTTTTAATAAATTAAAACTATAATTTAGTTGCTGATAAACTGGTGAAAAATGAAGTTACATGGGACATCAAACTTTTTATAGTAATTTTTGTTTTTTTTCTTTCAATTTTTTTGTGTGTATTTATAACTTGAAAATTTAGTGCATGGATATATATTTTTTCAATTTTGATAAATATATATTTTTAAATATAAATATTAAAATATGCATGAATCAAAAAACAACTATTTTCATAGGATGTCTATTTTCATATTAAATATTTATCTAAAATGGAAAAGAAAATTATACTATCTTAAAATAGATTCTTTTATCTAGTGCATCATATGTTTTTCAATTTTTCTTAATAAGTTTTAGTATTTTTCTTTGGCATAGTAATCAACCTAATATTTTGTGTTGATAAACTACTTTTAGTAAAAATAAAATATAAAATATAAAAAATAATTAAACTATTAAAATAAATATATTTTTGAAAATTACACTTATGGATCTACAAAAGGGTATTTTTAGATTTTTACAATTTATATGTTATTTACATTAGTATTGAAGCTTCAAGTTTTCCAAATTATTTTATATTTTTAGTAAATTGGACTCAAAGTGGTGCTCCATATATTTTTAGCCAACAATTTTAGTTGAAAAAGTTGTGGAAGTATCTAACTTAGCTAGAATGAATCTTACTAGATCATATGTTTGACCACAATTGATTTTTAGTTAGAAATACTTAAATTCAATTGTGATGATAAGTTGGCTGAAAGTGTGACACAACTTTGTGCTTTTACCCACCTCCTACTAGTCCAAATTATTTCTTCTAATTATTTAACATTTTTGTATAACTTAAATAAGATGTGAATGATTGTACATGGTACCCTAGCATTTATTGAATTACTTGATCATAATCTATTTTGGAAGGTGATACTTTTGGCATATCACTCAAAATAGCTTGTATATCTGGCAATGTAGGGATCTTTGACTATTTCACTTCTAGTGCCAATAATCAATCCATGCTACTACCTATCTTGCTATTAATAGTATTTTATATTTTACAAGATTACTATTTATAGAAACTTGGAAAGAAACCCTCTTAATTTAAATATTGCATCCTCTAATTGAAAACATATGAACAGCTCCTAAAATTCATCTCAATTATTCCTAAGATAGTGAGCCATTAAACACTCAAAACAATTTTTATCTAGAAACTAGGATAACAAATATATGACAAATTAGTCTCTCACATGGTGAGTGTAATATTATGGTGTTTTCTTGAACAATTGACTATATCTTCATATTCATTATGATCTAGCCTAAAATTATGGGGTCAAAAGCTAAAAAATGAGGATGTAGGGGTCATCTAATCTTTATTGCTAGGGAATTTCTCCCTTCTATTAGCCAAAAAAAATTCCTCCACTTGCTTTGCTATAATAATTTCTTGAGACATAGAGGTTGGATTAAATATAAGTATCTCATATTTTGTGTGGTCCTTTAAACCTCATAGAAATAGTTCCTTCAAATTTTCCTCTCCAATATTCTTCACTCTTAAAGATAAGGTTTGAAATTTTTCACTATAGACCTTGATTATACATATATTTATAATTTGGTAATCTAATTAAATTAGCTATCTATAGTATTATCACTATAGTTTATAGTGAAATCCTCTTAGAAAAATGATCAAGTAACAACATAATTTATTTTTCTTTTGTTTACATAGCAAATGATATAGAAGCAATTCATTTAGTTCCAAATATAAGGATATAATTGCAAACTTCTATGGTCTTTGAACATGATAAAGAATATAGAACTATTCCTTTTGGTAGAGCCATTTTATTGGATCCTTGCCATCGAAATTTCATGTATCAATATTTTCTATGAGTTTCTTAGTTATAGAACTATTTGGGTAATTTTCCATTGTTATGTCTAAGTCAAACCCAAATATATAATGTATATTAGAAAATATGTGGAGAATGGAAAGCTAAAGGGTCCACTTTTAGTGGATTTTTTGTGACTATTAAAATCTTGATAAGAACAAGAACCCATTTCATACAAAAATGGGTACCCATTTAGGATAGATCTCCTAAACCTAACTCCTATCCATATCAAACAAGTTTTTCAAGAATAGAGAAAGGAATGAAGGTGTTGTCATTAATGTCAACTAGTCAACTAGTTATCTACTATTTGTTGTTGGTTGTATATGTTGAGGATATTGAGAAAATTGTATTTAAGGAAGATTACAGGTATTTAGTTGTTGCTTCAATATTTTCCCCTGTGTTCATGTGGCTTAGATATGTAGGTCATGATTTTTAAAGGTTTTTATATCCAAATGTTTGGTTGTTCGTTCATTGTGAAGTTCGAGTTGTGTTCACTAGTTGTGAACTATGTTTCTCTATGTTTTGGTTGAAGTCCAAGACAAAGGTTGTTGGTATGGATTTCTATTTGATGAAGTATTTTGACTTGTGGTTCTAGTGTAAACATTTTTTGATTGCATTGAAGATATTTTTGGTATCTAGAAGTTATGAGCTTAATTGTTCTATGTGTTTTACACTAGTTTGGCCAACTATGTGTTGAGCACTATCTTCGAAGTTAATGAAATGTGTTGGATCTATTTTTGGGTCCTATTAAGCATATGTTTGGGTCTCCTTCATTCTAATTCCACCCTAGGATGTTTAGCATTGACCTAATTTGAATTTCAAGTTGGATGGTTAAATTTGTATGTTTTTCAAGGTTGGAGATAGTATATATATAGGATGAGCTAGTAATGAAAATCATGGATAAGAAAAGAGGGAAGATAAGTGAAAGAGTAGACACGACATTGATGCTATTCAAAATGTGTGTGTGAGTTGTGTGTGGGAGATCAATGTGAAGCTTAATGTTAAGTTTTTGGATGCAATGAGTAGAAGGAAAACTCTATCATTCATGCAAGTTGATCAAGTAACTATGGTGGAATCCTTTGTTGCATTGAGATTGTAGTCACTCTATTGCAAGTCTTCTTTGTATCTCTGTGGTAGTGAGCCCTACGGGTTGTACCCCTATGGATAGTGAGTCATTTTTTTAGGTAGTGAGCCTTGTTTCAGGTAGTGAGCCTTTTTTTAATCAGTTTTGATATTCTCTATAGTGTGAGTTAACCCTGACCATGGTTTTTCCCTTATTGGGTTTTCCATGTAAATATGGTATTACTATGTTTATGTGTTGGATTTGAGTTTCTCCATTGGTATTTGATGATTAATCATTTAAGTAGTTTTATGTATTAGTTTTGGTGATTGAATTAAAGTTTAAAATCTATCATGCCTAAATTTTTTGCTATAAAACCCAACCAATTTTTTTTTTTAACACAATAATTAAACTAGTTAACACTCCAAAGTTAGAGATGTAACACTAAACATAATGTTGGTTGCACATTTTTGAGAAAATTATTATTTTTAAACAAGTGTGAAGGTCAACTATGCAATTAGTTAACCATACCCTCCTTGTGTTAGCTAGGATGAGCTTGGGAAGATTAAAGTTTAATCATAATCAAATAACCCTAGAATTAATACTACGATCATAATCAAATAACCCTAAAATTAGATTGGCTAAAGTTGATGATGATCACGATAGATATCCAACCTCTAAAATATAACTACTCCCTAGGTTCTTAATTTCTATAAGATTTGAGTGCAAATGTTGTAGGATATTGAAGTTAACTCAAACTCAATTGATTACATTATGTTTAAAAACCCTTAATTAAGACATCTTTATTTTCACTTTTAATTGGGTTAAAATATCATTCAAAATGATAAATCCCTAATTAATAGTAGAGCAAATTATCATTCTTATTTTCTTCTAAGTTCCTCACTTTTATAAATAAGGGACTATATTAAAATTCCAACCCTATATATATGCTAAAGTGACTAATATTTCAAATTTTATCTCCCCATCCAATTAAATAATTAAATTTAAACTATTAATAAACAACTTCTAACCTTTAATAAAATAACATTATGATCTTAATGTGATAATTTATAAATAAGATTTACTTAATAAATTAACCTTGATAAATCTCATAATTCAAATTCATAACTTTTAATTTAAATAAAATAATCTAAACCATTATCCTTTAAAACAAATGTGTTATCATTTACTAATCAAATATAATTAAGATTAAATAATGAATCACTATTTAAAAAGACGCTTCAAAATTATCAATATTATTTAAACCCTTATAGTCTTTTAATTAAATAGCTTAATGTGACTATATTCATTCTTACCTTTATAAATTCCAAGAATGGTAAGTTAAATTAGTGAGGGGGTAAAAGGGGTGAATTCAAACTTTTAGCTGTTATTACTTTTGTTACTATTTTTTTTTGGCATTGCATCATACCCGTGATGATAATTGAACATTTCATACATTTAATTTATTTTAATGTTACATAGTGATGAATATCAAATATATATGTAGTCATGCCTCCTTTGTTTTTGTTTTGTAATTATTCTTTTTAATTTCTATTATTATATATATATTTATTTTATTTAAAATAGGTAAACTTTACTCATTTCTTGAATGTGCCATTGCTGGTAAGTTTCTAAAAATATTTTAAAATAATTTCAACTATGCTCATTTTAAACCTTAGACCTTGTCTCTTCATTGAATGATATATATAAATACTACATTAGTAAAGAGGTTACGAAGTGTTGTACCAAACTTTTTATTCTTAAAATATATTTTTATTATTTATATTGAAATACTTGTCTGATAGGGTTGCCTTTATTGATAGTATTAAGCATTTCTGGCAAGATATCACTAAATATTCCAGTAAAGGCGATTACCTTGTTAAATTTATTTACTTATTTATTTACGGCAAAGACGATTCTATTATGTTATATACATATGTTTATTTATTTATTTATTTATTCTTATTTTTTGTGTTTGTTTATTTCAGCTCTACAAGAAATTACAGGTCTCATATTTTATTATTTTTTTTAAACATATTACAGACCAAATAAATTTCTTGCCCCTCTCTTTTTTTTTAAAGCAGTAACAATAATTCTAACTGATGAATTTCATGTATCGTAAAAATATTTAATTGAAGAACTTAAAAATTTGAACGAATTTATTACAGAGATTTAACCCAACAAAGGAAATAAATATATTACGTCCAGAATCTCAAATAGCTAGCCTACCTTACAAATAATTGGAAACATAGGTAGAGTAAATGAAGTGTTAATTATACAGTTGGCACAAGAGCAACAACCTTACTTTTGCATTTTTTTCAAACTACTGTCACATCCGAACAAGCTATCAATTTGCACAAGAATTCAAAGACATTCTAACAAGAGATGGGCCGCTATTAAATTGCAACCAAACTTCCAACTAGATTTCTACACTTATGTTGTGCCTGAAATAATAACATGGGTCATTGCCTATACTATGAATGTAGCCAAGATCTTACTTAGTAGGGATCAATGCCAATACAAGAGAAATTATGGATGATGGTATTTTTTCCACATAGGACATTATCTCTCCTAACAACCAACTTGATCACACCATTAATATCTACAAAAAAAAATATTGCAACTATCTTGCCTCGAGTTCAGGGAAACCTTGATATTCCATAGCTAGTTTTATGCTGCATCACCATTGACTAGAAGTAGCATCTAATTTTTTTTTCTTGGAACTATTGTACATCTATTCTCTAGGCATGATAGAAGAGGCATATTTTTATTTTATTTTAATAGAAATAAATCTCTAACTTAGAGAGGCCGAAGTGTGAGACCAATAGTTTGCGCAGTAATAAGGTGTCTGTCCTATTGACTGGATTTACTTATTTAGCCTTCTACTTTGTATGCATTGGTCCAACTATTTCATAGATGTATATATGGTTAAAGGGAACAGCTACTCCCCTCTCCTCCTTGCTATTATAACTAGGCACGAGTAGCTATTTTAGTGGACATTTGTTCATGGAAGATAATCTCATTGTGGCTCTAATATTCATCTGATCCCAGTCTAATGCAACTTTTAAAGGTGGGAGCTTTCTTCCAGATTTCCCAACATGGAGCCAGTTTGTTGCACATACAATGTTCATTCAAGACAATGCATAAATTTTATAACAACTTTTTTTATTCATTTGATGTTAATGTAGAAGTTACATTATACTACTATCTTTTAGTGGGTTTATTAAGGGATAAATTTTAGATGACCAGTGTTTTGAGTTGGGTTCAGGCAGGAATTTCTTTTCACTCAAATAATTCACTTGGGCATATACAACTATGATCTTGGTTAATGAAGTTCTCTTTTAAAAATAAATACATACATATTTATGCATTTCTAAACACAACTTGCTCATGTACCACACTTCTCTGAAAGCTACCTCATGGACATGTTCTATAGAATTTTTATTATTATCATTTTTTTCTTAGGTGATTATCTTAGATCATCTGACAATATCAGCCTATAGGAGCTTTATTCTAAAACATGTAATAGCATTAACTCTACTCCAACTTATTTAAATTTCTTCCTTGCAATAGATTCGTAAGCTTATTTTGTAAGAAAGGAAAAGTATTGGGTGTTTACATAAATTTAACTCTATGAATTTTATTCCAATGTACAACACTTGTCTATTCTAGCATAAGGAAATTACAGATATGCATTCAAAACTTCCCAAGTATTTTAAAGATAAAAATGAATAAAATTAAAGGGGTATTTTGTTGCAAGATTGAAACCTTACAAGTGTGTCTTTAATGGAGAGAGAAAATGCCATTTCAAGCCTCAATTTCATCAAATAAATGCAATATTGAAAGGAGCCTTTGGCTCCAAGATTCATTTCCATGATATAAACCTCGCACCCTCCATTCTTTTCATTTTCAAAGAAAAAATTTTGTCATTTCTTTTAAAGCCACAATATACTATTTTTCCTTGTCTAATTTTCCATATTGTAAATGAAACCAAAAAAAAACACACCAACAACTAAGTCTTGCTCTTTTCCATTATTCATTCTAATAAGTTACTATTCTACAATCTTACAACATTATTTAAGGGAATACAATGAACAACACACAAAAAATTAAAGCTTGCTCTCCACCCTACTATAATGGCATCATAGAGCCTCGTGGGCTCTAGCCATACCCCCGAGCAAGGATATATTTTAGCTCTACGATGATAAATGGAGGATTTTCTCATTTTTATGAAGGATAAACTAACATAACACAAATTTTATGCATCTAGGTTCTCTACCTTCTATCTTCAACCACGATCCATATAGTATGTCACTTTCTTACAACTAATAAACAACAGTAAGTGGAAATAGGAAAAATAACTTATCTTTTCTTTAGATGAAGGAATTGAATCTAGTATCCACCTTTCTTCTCCAAACCAAGCCATTTTCATCACTATCTTTCAAAAGGATGGACTTCTCTCCTTTTCTCCTTTCTACCATCTTCTCTCAAGTTCTCCAAGAGGAGAAGTGGGTAACACCCCACTCTTCCTTCCTCTCTAAGATATATAGAAATTTCAACTTACAACCCTTGAATGGGGAGGTGTGAAGTGTATGATCCATAATTAGAGTTTACAAAATTAACTTGTAAATTAAATCTAGTTACAGTAATTTCCTATCTAATACAAAATTGTGTGATTATGCTTTTTAACCGTTGAAATTACAAAATAAGTAATTAGAAATTCAAATAAGTAATTAGAAATTAAAATAATGAATTTAAAGTAGAGAGAAAATTTAGACAAAAGAGAGAAGAATGAGACAAAGAAATAGAAGGATCACAACACGCAGATTGATAATGGAGTTCGTCCAATGTGGACTACGTCCACTTCTCAATGCTGGGACTGCCTTATTGATATCGCCAAGAAAAAATATGCTTTGTTACAATACCCAAGCTCCAAGAACCTGCAATAATTTCTTCACAATCTCTCACTCTTTTACAATTTTTGGTGTATAAAAACATCTTGTAAATTCCCCTCCAAAGAATTATTTCTCCCAAAAAGAACTTGAATAATTCTCCCTTTTACAATTCTCTCCAAGAAAATTCTCGTACAAAATTATCTACTCAATAATTTTTCAATGTCCCTTTACAAATATCATCCCTTTATATACACATTTATTTGCTAATATGGCTTTAACCATATTATTTTGCAAATATTGCATATCTCCCATATACAAGTAAAAATTCCAACCATTTCCTCCTTTTACAATAAAGATCACTAACATCCCATTAGTATAACAAATTAATCTTGCAAAAATAAATCCCCCTTTGGCTTTTATAATTTTAAGCCATACATTTAAAAAAAGAACCCCTTTAACTATGGGTCGTTATAATTTTGGACTTAGATTAATATCTTTAAAAAGGCCCTTAATAATCTCCTTGGATAATCTTTAAAATAAACCTGTTAAATATGAGAAAGGTGGTTAAAGGGGTTAATTTGTTGAAATTCAAGTTCACGGGATTTTTTCCTTGTTTTATGGTAAGGGAAGAGGGATTTTTGGCGGGATAAAAATCCCACCAAATCCTCCTTGAAATCACAAAAATCTTTAATTTTATAAACCATACTTGTTTTCTTAACATGGTTTAACTATATCTTTTCCACCATGTATGCTAACTCACCACTCTTCCATCGCCACCATCTGCCATGTCAGCTTGCTGACGTCACAAAAAGTCAACGAAAGTCAAAATTTTGGCCACAACCTTGACCATCTCGAACCCTCTATACGTAGCTCCATTTTGAAAACCTGAATATAGTTCTTAATCAGCACGATGAGCACTACAACTTGCATATTTTTTATTTCATTTTGAGACAATCAATTTTTCCTTTTGAAGCCCTAATTGTCTAAGGTTGATCGAACCTTGACTACAATTTGCATATGGACTCCTTTTGAGCCTATTAAAGTTGTGTCAGGATCGTGTCAACGAGCTCTACACATTGATGCTTCTTTGGATGAATTCTGAGACTATGAAATTTTTTAGGTATTTTTGGATCCACCTAGATCATTCCTCCCCATTGAGAAGCTTTTGGACCTCCAAAAGTCTATTTTATGTACAATTTGAGCTAGGGAAATGTCGCCCCACTTTCCCAGTATCATTTGTCCTTCTTGCTGAAATTTTGAACATGTGACCCATCACAAACACAGAAATATGAAGTAACTTTGTTGATACCATCAACTGCATGCTCATCAATATTCACTATCACATTCATCATCCACATAGAAATAACTAGCATAATAACAAGCAATAGTACTAAATACACTGATGTGAAGGAAATAGTATCAACATTTTGGATCTCCTAAACAAGAACATTGTTAGAAAATGAAACATTCAAACCCTCTCTTACCACCTCTGGCTGAAGGCTTGATTTTGCTTGAAACTGATCCTCATACTGTGTTATCTGTGACACCTTATCATGATTAGAATCACCATGCTTAGTATCACTAGCTGTTATAGACATAAGGGTTAAAGCATTGCTTGCATTTACAATCATCTTCAAATTCCTTGTGTTTACAATAGATTTGTCATTCTTCATGTGATGAGCTTTCACCATGTATTCAATTCCATCTTTAAAAAAATGATATCTTATTGTGTCTCTTATAGAAATAGTCCTCTCATCATACAAATAAGGACTACCTAAAAACATCCCATAGATGTCAAGCGGAATTACATCTAACTCTACCTCATCTACAAACTTGGATGTGATTGCAAATCGGAGTTTACACTATTGTGACACATGTAACTGAGCATTATCATTCACTCAACCCAATGGATATGGCTTAGTATGAGGTGTTGTCTTTAATCCCAATTGCTTAAAAACTTGTTCAGAGATTAGATTCACTTGTGATTCACTATCTATGAGTGTATCAATCTTGCTTTGTTTTGCAATATCCCTTATATGAAACAATTCATTCCTCTTACTTTCAACAGGTACTTCATTACAGCTTAGAGAAGAAGCATGAGAACTAGTATTGACAATAGGAGTTCTACCTTTGATACCCACAACTAAAATCTTTGATTCATCACTAGATTCCATACCAAGGTCTTGCACGATAGCTGTGGAATTCTGCTTACCCTTTCGATCCTTGAACCACTTTGTCTTCTGATTAGGATGCAATTTCCAACATCTTGCATCTTTGTGCCCTTCCTTCTTACAATGTGATCAATAAGGCTTTTTGTCCTCTTTCTTTACAGTAGTTGTTCGATGTGATTTCTCTTTCCCTTTATTGCTTCCTTTTTGCTTATTGGATTCCATCAACAAATTGTCATGGC
>VDFB02239563.1:0-25716 GCA_007258455.2 Sequoia sempervirens | reverse complement strand
GAGAGAGATAGGGGGATTTAGTCAAAGACAAAACCCCAACCTTAGTATTTTCTCAATACCATAAAAGACTAGTAACATAAGATAGGACAGGAAAGGAACATCAAACAGGACAGGAAAGGACATATTCAAAAGATGCAACATACTATGTTGATATGTCCTTCAATCTTCTTAAGAAGATCCATGATTTGTTTATAAAGGAAGTGACTTCATAGATGCATCAAGTTCAATTATGCATCTTTTAAACAATGAGGATGAATTTCAAGTTGTTGTCAAGCCCCTCTCACCATAACCCTATTGGATAGTCACACATCACATAGGAACGTGAGTTGTTAGGTCACCCACATATATGACAAGTGGTTGTCCAATAAAGATAAAATGAGGAGACTATGTGTATTTATTACACATAACAAAAGAAGAGAAATGGTTGAATCAAGGTCATGATACAAGTACTGGTAGAGAGATAGAGGGTAGAGGGTTTAGAGTTTAAGGGTTAAGGGTTTAAGGTTTAGGGTTAAGGGTAGAGGGGAGAGAGAGAGAGAGAGTGAGTGAGAGAGAGAGAGACCGAGAGAGGAGAGGGGGTAGGAGGGAGAGACTGAGAGAGAGAGAGGGTAGAGGGTAGAGGGTTTAAGGGTTAAGGGTTTAGGGTTATGGGTAGAGGGGAGTGAGTGAGTGAGAGAAAGACCTAAGAGAGGGAGAAGGGGTAGGAGGGAGACACTTGAAATTGAGTGAGTGAGTGAGAGACCTCAGAAAGGGAGTGGTGCTACGAGGGAGAGACTTGAAAGAGAGAGAGAGAGAGAGAGAAAGAGATAAAGGAAGGAAGGGTTAAGGGTAGAGGGTAGAGGGTTTAAGGGTTTAGGGTTAAGGGGAGAGAGATAGAGGGAGGGAGTGAGTGAGTGACCCATTTACACATTATTCTTTTATTCTTCATCAGTTAAATATTTAGTTACCCATTTACATTAGCAGAAATGACCCAAGAATTTAATAGAATGGACTACTTATATAATACCTTGCATTATGGAGCTCAATTCTCTGATATATTACTACTTATCAAATCCTTTGTAAATAATTGTAAACTTATGACTCCATTTAAGAATTTAATTGATTTTCTTGAATCAAAGCAAAAACATAGACACACAATTGAACAAATTCTCAAAAGAAGAATGACAACATCATTAAAATTTCATTCAAAATTCACTCAAATCCACATAAGGAGAGAAAATATATTAGAATTATATGTTTATTCATTCTTATGAGTCATATCTACATAAAAATTAAGATAATTTGCATATATTCATCAACACAAAATTCTACATCCCACACAGCAACAACATCATCATCAACAAAAAAATTTACATCCCACACAACAACTTCTTATTTACTCACCACCCTACCCTTACCAACACTCAAACCCCGGTATATATGCCCACTTCTAGTTGTTGCTAGAGGAGGAGAGGAAACCTTAACCTCCTCTTCTTTCTTGTCCTTGCCCAATACGGTTCTAGTTCGTCTGCTTGGGGTTTTAACAACCAATGGAACTAGAGATATCACTTCCTCATCAGAGGACAGATATCTTTCTACCCATATATTCAACTCAAAACCTAGCTAGAGCTTTCATCAGTTCTCTCCCTACAAATGAGCCTTGAATTCCCTTTTATATGACAAGGGAGCAACAAGCTTCGGGCTCAAATGTAATTTCACCACAAATTTTCATTTGAACAAAATCTCCATTGCATTTGACTTTCATTTCAAAACTCCCCACACGTTGAATTTGCAAAACATAGTGCATGAACTAGGGAAAGCTAAAGTTGTAACTACCATCAGAAAAGGGAACACAAATTGTCATCAAAATCCCCTTTATCGCTATCCACACAAAAAAACCAGGCAACAAATTTCCATGAAGGCACCACAAAAACTTCTTATTTACTCGCCACCCTGCCCTTAGCAACACTCAGACCCTGGTATACACACTTGCTTCTAGTTGTTGCTAGAGGAGGAGAGGAAACTTCAACCTCCTCTTCTTTCTTGTCCTTGCCCAATACGGTTCTAGTCCATCTACTTGGGGTTTTAATAGCCAATGGCACCACATATATCACTTCCTCATCAGAGGGAAGATCGTGATTGAAGCGAGGTAAATATCAAAAATAGTTGGAGTCAGTCTCGGTTACATCATCAAAAGTGTTGCTCGTAAGGTCAATGGGCAAGTGTTGGCATCCACAGGAGCCATGCCCATACCTTATTTTCCTACCGACACTAGTAATAGAGTACACCGAATGCTTGCCTTTGTCATCTACTAGTTGAGCAGCAACATCCTAGAATTGCAACCTTCTCCTGCATCTAGTGGGCACAAGCATGGGCTTGTCAACCAAAGCACCTTCCTGAATAGCAGGACCGAGATTTTGTGAGCTCAAATGAATAGACCTCCTTACTGACTTACTCATTTTCTCTTGTCACATAAGCACT
This sequence comes from Sequoia sempervirens, assembly GCA_007258455.2. Taxonomy (NCBI): domain Eukaryota; kingdom Viridiplantae; phylum Streptophyta; class Pinopsida; order Cupressales; family Cupressaceae; genus Sequoia; species Sequoia sempervirens. Next base: position 23,256 of record VDFB02239563.1, on the reverse strand, counting down.
CAAACTTGATTAGACTCAGCCCACAAAGTTCTCTAACTACTACAAGAATGACACTATTAGCAGTTAATTCCTCTTGTATTTATTGTGCGAGGTAATGGAAACCTTCATCAATGCTTAGTAAAAATGCATGTGCAAACGTGGCAATTTGGTGATGTATGTACTGTCACCATTTAACTTGACCTGCATGAGAATCTGTAGATCACCCTTCATGATTGACAAAAACAACATATTCACATAGATTGAGATCGATGTGACTACACAAGAAAGGAAAAATTCATTAATGCTTCACCAGTTGTACGATAAAACAACCACCATGTGTCATTTTCCAACCTTGAATACTATCCGCTAATCTCCTGAAGAGTTGGCAGATCAAACAGTTTATCTCGGGCTAACTCGGTTTGACATCCAACAAAGCATCATTCACCTTCCTCATGACCAATAACATTAATCCATCTCGGAAACCAACTACCATGTCAGCAGGTCCTATGCACTTTGCAAACTGAACAGCTGGAGCTACGCATTGCAATCTCGTTGACCTCACAACTTTTAACCAACCTTCATCTTCCTCCTACGAGCTAGTAGGGAATAACAGAGATTTACATTAGCTTTTGATCTTAGTTGTCAATCTAAAACCATGGGTTATGAGCTCAATAGTGGAGATTGGGCCCCACATTCCATACAGGACACACATCTTCCTTATGCTGACCTTGCGCCAAATAATAGGGTGACACCTTAGGTCTGCAAGTTGGCGGAGTACAATTGAGATCTTCTCCCATATCTTTGAATCTAAAAAACCTACACATTACAAGGTTGGTAGTTAATGAAAGGCTTTGGCTAAGCCGTCAGTGACATGACCACTGGAGTTAATGGCTTAGGCTTACATCACCGGATTAAAATTAAAACCCAACTTTGATTTTAATACTTTATTTCCTCCACAGGGTTTTATTTCCTAAGTCTTGGTTGGCCCCATGTTTCATCTTTAAAAAAACAACTTATGTCATTGTTTACCATTGGCCTAGTGATGTCCCCTTATCCTTTTTAATGAATGTTTTATTTTTCAAAAGGGATCAAATGTTTTATGTCTTATCGGCTTGTCTAGGCCAGGCCCCTTTGTTTTAATTTTATCTCCTCCACTGTGTTTTATTTTTCCCTAAGTCTTGGATAACCCCGTGCTTCATCATTTTTAAAACAACTTATGTTGTTGTTTGTCATCCGCCTAGTAATGCCCACTTCTCCTTTTAATGAATGTTTTATTTTGCAAGGGTTGATTTAGTGTTGTCATTGATCTATTTCCTACAGATATCAATAGTGCCTGCCATCCTGTGATCGGAAATTGAAGGATCGCGAAATCACGAGCGGGCGCCACATGTCCTATCCAGGGGATCAAATTTGCACTATCACTGACCAACTTCCATTTGATCTAAGTTGTTCCCTTCCATCCCGTGATGGTGCTTGGGTTTATTGCAAAATCACGGGCGAGCGCCACGTGTCTCATCTGATGAAGCCTAAAGAGTAAAGGAAACACTAGCCTGCTTTAAATGTATTAAGGAGTGGATTACTAAAGTGTTCTCGAGATGCACATGTTCTAAATTGATGGATATGTTATAATCTCACTGGAAAAGCTGCTCGAAGGTTAACGACATGGCTAGCGACTGTGTTAAAGGAACAAGATCATTGATGCTCAAGATCAACGGTTGCCCACCATCGCGCGATCAGAAGTTTCATGTTTGCGATATCATGGGAAACTACCACATGGACTTCCTTCATAGTTTATGGTAAGGTGGGCCCCTTATCGCCATGTTGGAAATTGTGTCAGCTTGTTTTGAAGGTGGCCATCGATGATTTGATCAAGCTGAAGAATCGACGGCTCAAATTTAAATTTGCATCAAATATATATGGTTGGAGTCGTTCGTGTAGAGCGAAATTGAGCTTTAATGGCAGATGAGACACTTGCTGGCATGATTTGATTGACAATAAAATCAATTTTCCTGCTTGGTCTGTATCACAAAGCATTCAACTATTTTGTTGAGCAGTTTCAGAGCCGAAGGTAGAATTGCGAGTTTCTACAGCCAGAATTTGGGAGTTTTGTGAACAAAGCCGTGAGTTTATTTTTTGTGCCTCCCAGTCATTTTGCATTTGAATTTGGGAAAGGATTAGCTAGATGTGCTGTGAGCTTTTTGATGAATGTGTTAGGGCTATAGTTTAATTATAATTGTGAGAAATTGTAGTTTTTTATCCTGTAATTTTCTATCTCTAGTAGGTCCTAGCTATCTGAATTATAACGTTGTAAAGAAGCCCTAGTTTTTCCAAGATGGCACCACCCAAGCAACATTTTGGCCAGACTGCATATTTGAAACGAAACCTATATGATGATTTCCTGGATCAATTTCCCTTGTCAACGAATGATAGGAGGAAGGGATTGGTCCTAATGCAAGGAAAAATCATGGGCAAATGGTTAGTGTATAAATGCTTCAACATTGCCGATGCTAGGGTTCCCCTCACTAGCTTGGAATTGTTCAGATTGTGGTACGGACAGAGGAATTTGCCTCACCCTTTTTCAAATGGATGGATGTATGATATGGGGAAGTTGGTGGTACCAAATGTATTCCCTAATGTAGACCTGCTTAGGGCAGTGGCTGCAAGATATGACCCTGTTACATGGATAATCAGGGACAATGATGGAAAGGTTCTATTGAGCACTAATAGATAAGAGGTCCAACATATTTTTGACTCGAGTGAACCAAGCAAAGACTTGGTTCCTATCAACCTTGAGGAAATGAAGCAGGAGTATGCAAAGCTGAAATCTCTTTTTAGAGCAAGGTTGCTTCCACCTCATCTAGCTAGGGTAGGAGGTTCAAAATTTCATATCATCCCTAGTGACCTAGAACCTTTCAAATTAATTTTTTTTGCAAATCATTTCCTGGCCAGTTTCTATTCTTTATGTTAGATTTTGGGTTTCATTCCTGATACAGTAATGCCCATTGCTTATATGTTCATGGGGGTGCAAATACAACACCCTAACTTCTCTGTGACCTATGACTTCATTTCTTTCTTGGCTGAGAGGATGCATGAAGGGTTTTCAAAGCTACAAAAAAATGATACCGACACTCAATTCTTTTGGTATTCTATACTAATGCATATGTTTTTGCTTAAAAATGCTGACCTTTTCTCTAAGAGGATGAAATTAAGGCAATCAGTTGATGGAGAAAGATTTCCAGTACAGATATGGTCTACAGATTTATCTTGTAATAAGGAAATCACTAGTTATGTGCAATTTGATAATTGTTTTTCTTCCAAATTAAGGGCTAGATTAATGGTGAATATACTTAGGATCTCTGAGGAATTACATGATTTCCTTAGGCCAAAGGAGAGGAAGCCAGAATTGAAGGTTTACCATAACTAGGGTGACATTATTCCATACCCATTCAACACTATCTTGAGAGTATATGGTTTTTAGGGAGCCCCTCATATACTACCATACAATGTGCCACCAAGAGTGGGATTTGTAGAAGTTATGTGGTAGATAGGTTGTATTCATGAGGACAACCTCACTGGAAGGGGTAAGGGAACATTTTTCCTAGATTATAAAATGGTGTCTAATTTTGTATTTTCGAAGGGAAGCTAGATGCATTTTGATAATTTCTTTGATGATTACCATTTGAGGTGTGGACCAAAGCGGAAACTTGATCCTGAGGGTTTCTTTGCTCTTTTCAGACAAAGAATAAAAGCTGGAAATTTTGTGCATGAGTTCAATTTCCTTGAATACTTGATTAGAAATGAATTTGATTTGAATAGATAGGAGTTGAACAAGGAAAAATGGATAGCTTATGGTAAGCTACTAGATGTTGTGCTCAAAATGGATCCAAAATATGATCCACTATTGGAGTTCAGTCCCCAACATAAGAAAATTGATTTTATGATGGGAAACTTTAAGGAAATTATGGGCATATTGAGAACAAAAAGGGTAAATTTAGAATTGAGTCTGGGTGTACAAGAGCAAGGTGCCAGACCAATTGAAACAAGGCCAGCATACAAGCCTACTGAAAGGTGGCCCATTTACAGGAGGAAAAAGGATAGTAGTAGTGATGAAGAAGAAGTGGACATAAAAGGAAAAGAAATTATGAAAGTGCCTCCACAACCAAGTCCAAAATTCAAAGTGCTTGGGGCAATCAAAATTATTGATTTAGAATCATCATCGGAAGACAATCCCTCATCACCACCATCTGAGCCAAGCCCTATGAGGAAAAGAATTGATCAATCACAGGAGGATCTGATGGATGAGATTATTGTTACTGATCAAGACATGCAAGTTGGTATGCCTTCCCCTCCTAGGCCAGCTGAATTAGTTTTATCTGATTTAGATATGAAAGGTAAAAGTGTACAAGATGCAAGAATGGAGGCATGCAAGGAGTTTCTAGATGACAACACATTTGTAAAAACTCTTGTATTCTTGCAATTGGTATGGAGGATGAAGTTTGAAGAGTATCAAGATAAATGTAGGTAGAGAAGAGAACTAAGGCCTGACAGGTCAGACCAGGAGAATGATGAGGAGGTAAAAGCTGAATTAATGGAAGAATTCAAGAACATCACTCTTGAAGAAGGAAGTAAATTGGTGAGTCAGGCTAGTGTATTAATTCTGCCTGAATGGGACATTGCAGATGCAGTAGCCTTTAATGCTATTATGAAGTCTAATAATCCCTTTCAAGACTCTGAAAAAGAGGTCAAGGCAGCATTGCAAAACTCTGCTTTCAATGAGGAATATGAAACTCTGGCAATTTGGGCATTGGCCCCACAAGGGAGAAAACCATATGTTTCTGATATTAATCCAAATTTCACGGGAGGATTGATAATAAAGAGAGATTCAGAGACCTCAACCATTGAGGCTACTAATTTGACTGTGAATGTGGCCAAATTGGCCCAAAAGACTATTGAAAGGGAGGAAGTTGAAAAGAAGAGCTTAATGGAAAAATATAACCTTTTGATTGAGGAGTACAACAAGATGCAACAGAAAAATGTTGAGTTGCAAACTGAAGTGGAGAGATTTAGGTATAAACAGATTGGGGAGACATCAAGTGCTATCTATACATTCTTTATATTCTTTGTTGTTAGCAGCAATAAAGAATATTGATAGGGATCAGGAAGTAGTGATACCAATAATTGAAAATTGGATCCCTAGGGCCAGTGATCTAGATATCATGTATAAGGCCTCAAGGTTTGATATAAATAATAGGCCCCAATCATTAAAACCTACTCATGTGTTAGTAAAATCATTTCAAGGTTTTTAGACCTTACTAGATGACTTGAGTAGGAATATTAGGGAGCTGGTGAAGAATTTCAATGATTGGGGTAACACATTGTTACCTGACATAATTGATGAGTAGGGAAAAATCATGTCATTTCAACAATGGCAGGATCAAGCAAGTGAGGCCATCAATGATCAAATTAATTCAACTTGTGAATTAATTCAACTTGTGATGACTCAAACTATGATTTTTTGGTGAGCTTTATGGACAAAATTATTATTACCAGCTCATTTTTGGAATTTTTTGAAAGGGATGCGAATCAGGTAGCGGTAAAATACACACCTTATAATACCAAGGTGGATGAGGTAATTAATTTTGACTGGCCGACTGATGATGAGTACAAGAATTGGGTAACTAAATATTTGACTGATGAGGAGTAAAAGGAGTGAACTACTAACAGGTGGCAGATCAGATGTTGCGATTGCAACGGTTTCATCTTTGTATTGACGACTTTCTCGGTGCAATTTTTTGTGGTTTTTTGCATCAACATTCTTTAGCTGATATAATGAACAAGAATATTTTTCAAGGTGGTGGCTATTGTAACAAATTTTGGAATATCACCAGGTGCTCCAATTAACTAGTGATAGGTGTACTTTCTAGCCCGGTGCTTGTTTGCTCCTTCATTTTCTATAAGAAGGATTTCAATGCCAAAAGTACGGGTTAGCAAGTTAGATAATTTTTGTCGAGTCTAGGTGAAGTTGCAGAGCGAATTGTAAAGTCCCGATGGTTTTAGAGAACACAATTTAGGTTTCTGAGTCAGGTTTTGAGTTCATAGAGATTTAATGTTGTATAACAGTACTAGTATTTGAGTTGAACTGAAAATTTGAGCTCATGTCTCTCCATTGTACATGCATATCTGAACTTTGAATGAAATAACTAAGGGTTGTTTTATCCATCTCACCGTTGTGGTGTGTATGATTCTATTTTAGCTTTAATTCAAGGAATTAATCAAAATGCTTGAATGGGATTATAGGCGGATATGTGTTGTATAAGGATTTGATAAGTAGTCCTAGGTTAGAATGCATACTGATGAAATTGTAATGCAATATTGTGAGGGATCTTATATGTGATGTATTAAATCTGGTATAAACCTCTAGATGCTTATGAATTTGACTCCCGCAATGGATATATGGCACTGATCTGGGTTGTAATTATTAGTGTAGTTCTCAAAGATTTGTTTGTCTTTTCCTAGAGCTTTCTACAAATTGCAAATCATTGACTATCTTATACAATGGATTGTGTTTAGTTATCTCACACTCCAGATAGTTGATATTGTCTATCACCAACCAATTATAGTTGATATTATCTTATCATGTTGAGCTATTAAGTGAGATCATCTGCTATTGTTAATTTTGTTTATAATAATGGTGCGTAGGTTGTAAACACATTAAGGGATCACCCTCCCTAGTCTCTGCAGACCAAAGTGTAGGAGGCTTTAAAGTCCTCGCCAGCTTGGTCCGTGTCCGAGTCAGCCTTCGACAATTGGTAATTCCATAGGTAGATTAGAAGACAAACCTAGTTACATTGTAAGAAGAACCAACATACACGTCAACCACTGAACAACCACCTCTACAACTGACTTTTTAATCTTTTATGATCACATGAAACATAAAACACACTAATTTCAAGGTTGCTAACATCACTATTGAAATGTTTTAATTTTTTGACCTTTCAAACATTAAAAAGTACATCATTAAATTAATTATGTAATGGCATAAAAATTAAAAACATCATGAATTAATTATGTAACCACATAAGTCAAATATAATTCTATCAAGAAATTAATATCAAATAGATAATATAATCGCATAACTTATACATTTCCATGTCATTGATCTTCTTCTTCATCCAACTCTTTGTCTGTATCATCCGATCCAGATTCAACATTATAAGGATTGGTCATATCATCATCATCATCAATATCAATTTTGATAATGTCATCATCCACATGGATATCATCTTCATGAACATCAATTCCTACATCATCATGATCTAGTTCCTCCTCTTCGACATCTTCGTAAGGGACATCATCAACTAACTGTTGATCCTAATCATCATCTTCTAGTTCTTCAGTATCTTCTTCTTCCACCACATTATACATTATCGGCCTTCCTCTTGGATCATGTCTAACAACAAATGACCAACCTGGTTTGCCTAGAACCTCTAAGTAAAATACTTGCTCACATTGGCTTTGAAGAAAATAGGGCTCATTTCCAGCTCACTCGATCAACCTTGTATTAACCATGGTAAATCCATTACCATGTTCAATAATAGTTCTCTCAGGATCATTTTCATTCAATCGTAGCCTGTACCATAGGATGATGAACATAATTAATCTAAAGGACTTAAAGTCACACTCAAGTATATCATCGAAAATCCCATAGTATCAATTTTCTGAGACTTCTAGATGTATGTCACTTCTAGATGAAATATTAGTCACCTGAAAGATTGCAGTTATACCAGAATCACAAGTTTTCTTCATGTCATCCAACATTTTGATTCAAAATTTATGGCCATTGCACCACATAGCCTTGTGGTGTTTCACCTGCAATATGTCAAACATGTAAAAATTATTGCAATATCATCAGTTGATAAACATATTTATTCTTGGTTGAATGTATGCAAAGAAAACAATCTCAACATATATATACATCAATATACTTGAAAATAATTAAATAATATTGGTGATTAATATATTTATACATACCTGTTTATCTCTTAAACCATATGCTAAATCAATTTCCCTTTATGTAACATTGGAATCTCCATTACGATGAGCTTCTTTAACCAATGAAGGCACACCTTCCCATGTTAATGTGTGACCAGATTTTTGACATCACTCAATCCATACCATCATCCAATCAATATTTTTGGTGACGTAGAAATTTAGTGCATCCCACTCTCGACCAACTGTATAAAAAAAAAAAAATCGCAAATGACGTATAATTAGTTAAATACCACAGTATACGACCTTAATTTATAATTGATGTATATTGAAGATTAAAAATTAAATAAGTACAATATACATAAAAAAATATATGTAAAATATATTCCAATTAATCTCCATGACCATCTTATAATTACCTCTCACTTTCCTCAATCTACCTTTCCCCATCAGGTACTCCCCTTCAAATTTGTTAATGGAGTTGGGATCCCAAATGTGATCTACATAGATCTTTGCTGCAAACTTAGGAAGATATTCACTAATGTACACCATGGTCTGGTATACCATATATCCCTCCACCATAGAACCCTCAGGATGTGCTCTTTGTCTAACCAAATCCTTCAAAAATTTCAAGTGCTTCTCAACCATCCACATTGACCTTGTGTGTACATGTCCACACAATTCAATCTCCTCAACCTGGTGTATGAGGTAGTGTTCTTGTGCATTGAAAAATGTCGAAGGTAGACACTTTTTCATTTCACTCATTAGACGAGGAATTTTTCTCTTCCAATAATTTATATCTTCTTTATGGATTTCTTTAGATGACAGCCATCTACAAGTCCGTCAAGGCGCAAATATATTAACGAGATTTAACAAAAATATATAGTATATTACATGACAAGTAAAACAAATGAAAATTATAAGATGTATACAATGAATTGAACAAATCTTGTTACTTACCTTATGTATTTTCCAAAATCATATGTAACTTGCTTGACATTGTTGTCAAAGTTGTCTGGGAGAGATAGAGGTAGAACGTACTGCAACAATTATAAAATGATCTTTTCATTATTTTTCCAAAAGTAGTAAACAAAATACACTAAAAAGTACATGCATTATACAAGTGTATATAATATACCTGAATAATTACCTTATTGAAGATATGCCAATCATGCGTTTTCATCCCTGACCCAAATTCACCTTTCTTTGTTATTATATTATTTATGTTCGCAGCAAATCCTATGGGAAATCAAATTTTTCATGACTTCTTTTATAGCATTTCTTTGCTGCACAGTTAATAACCAAGGAAGAGAACTTATATTAATTAGGTCTCCATCGCTATTTAATTGAATGTCATTTTTTATTGCATGATTGGCTTCTTGAATGTCACTACAAATTTTGACATTTTTTTCGTTGTCATGCCTTGCATCCAATATTTTCCATAACGTTTTTGTTATATTCTTTCCGATATGCATTGTATCAAACAAATGCACAATTTTTAGCTGCTCATAGTAGGGCAACCTACTGAATTGTCTGGGATAACTTTTCAGTCCCTGTGGAAGCCAACCATTAATGCCTTGACAACCTTCATGAAGCATATAAGTTAAACAAATTAACAACGACAATCATTGTCAATTACAACATGAGTAAACATAACACAATATAAAAATATAAATTCAAAAAATATCATATATGATAGATAAACAATTTGATCCGATGTATAACCTTGATGATTAATTCTATTATATTTCAACTTCCATAGGTGAGGTGTCATTCTTCGTGGTTTTGATGTAGTCTCCTCTTTCCCATTGAAAAGATATTTTTCATTAGTTCGATACTTATGATTTCTATGGAGGAAGTGCCTATACTCATCAAACACCTGCTTTCCTAAACTTGTTGAACGACGAGATTTCATCTTTGGACCAGAAATTAGACATGCAAGTTTTCCCTTTGTTTGAAGACCTGCAAGATCATATATAATTGGATTAAATATGTCAATTTTTTAAATTATATATAATGAATAGATTATTTTAAAAACATGCAAGATATCTACTTCATCAAATTAAATATTGTTAAAGTGCAGTCGAATGTTATAACATACCACAAAAATGTGTTAGCCCTAGAGTATCATGAATTGTCCATACAAGCATTGCATGGAATTGAAATTGTCTTTGTCCTATTGGTCTAGAGACGTCATACATAGTGATGCCATTCCATAACTTTATTAACTCATTGATAAGAGGCTCGATATATACATTCATATCTTTAACTTAGTACTTACCTAGTTGAATCAACATAAACATTACATAATTATTATAACTATTTTACTGCAATATATATAAATTAATGTACATGACTATTGAATAAAAAAAATATAAGTCATTATGCAAAAAATAAGATAAATGAGATGCTACTACATTAAAGAAAAATTGATGTAAAAAAAAACCTAGAATAATCATTGACAACATTATGTGCTCCCTCTTTATTGGCATCCATGGAGGAATGTTATTGTTGATAACAAAAATAGGCCACACTGAGTAAATAGATCTCAACTCTCCAAGTGGATTGACACCGTCCACTCCCAATGAAAGCATAAGATTACAAGGTTCTTCTTTAAAGTGTGGCCATTTTTCCTCCATGTCTCTAAATGTAGAACCATCCACAGGCATTCGAAGAATGTCATCTCCACTTATATTCTGTGCATGGTAATCCATAAATTTTGCTAAGCTTTCGCACCTAAATAATCGTTTCATACGTGGAATAATAAGAATATAACAAAGAACCTTGTGAGGCACCTTTTTTGTTAGTTGATCTGTTCGATATCTACTTATATGACATTCTGGGAATTCTGTTGCAAATTCTTATTATTTATGATATATAATATGATCATTGGGACATGCATCTATTGCTTGATACTCCATTATCTTTCATAATGGCACATAAATATCAGTATGAGCAAGGTAAAATATTTGATGGTGGTAACAAAAATTCACCAATCAATCTACAATAAAAAATAATTTGTTCGTATAAAGAATATTAATGGTACATATTTCATCCTTTATTTACTAGTGATGAACCAACAATAATTAAAATAGATGAAAAAAGATGACATATATGACATACCTTAACATCTATGAGATTGCTATGTTTGATAAACCATTCATAACCTTCAAGTTCAACAACAACAATACAACAGAGAAGAGTTTTTTGGGAGCCTTGATAAAGGGGCTCGTATGGCTTCTCAAGTATAGGTAAATCATGAACATCATCAAAGTCATCTTGATCATCATGATCAGCTCTGCCACTAAATGCGTCATGGTTCAATGTATTTGTACCATCATTTTTAACTGTGTTTTCTGGCACATGATCATCTTCTTCCATAGGATCATTAACTTCATCTTCGATATTCACAGCTCCATGTTCGTCTACTTGCAAAAGCACATTCTCCAGGCTGTGATAATCTATATCATCTTCCCTAGGGCACCCCGCCTTTATAATAATGATAGACACAAATAAACCATGATTATGATCAAGTGATTATATATATATACATAAAATGTTAAAATGATATAAATATTTAAAAATTCAATCAATATAAACACATATAATGAACAACTTACCAATGGATGATAATCATGCCCCCCTTCAATGTGATCATGTTTCTTACAATGTTTCTCAACTATCGTGATTAAAAGTCATCTGGTCTTTAAGCCCTTACAATTATTGCAAGGACAATAACATTTCCCATCACCCTTTCTTTTCAATCTAGCCCACAATCTATCAATTGTCTCTTGCATACATGGAATAATGAAAATATAACAAAGAACCTTGTGAGGCACCTTTTTTATTAGTTGATTTGTTCGATATCTACTTATATGACATTCTGGGAATTCTATTGCAAATTCCTATTATTTATGATATATAATATGATCATTGGGACATGCATCTATTGCTTGATACTCCATTTCAATATCTTTCATAATGGCACATAAATATCAGTATGAGCAAGGTAAAATATTTGATGGTGGTAATAAAAATTCACCAATCAATCTACAACAAAAAATAATTTGTTAATATAAAGAATATTAATGGTACATATTTCATCATTTATTTATTAGTGATGAACTAACAACAATTAAACTAGATGAAAAAAGATGACATATATGACATACCTTAACATCTGTGAGATTGCTATGTTTGATAAACCTTTCATAACCTTCAAGTTCAACAACAACAATACAGCAGAGAGAAGAGTTGTTTGGGAGCCTTGATAAAGGGGCTCATATGCCTTCTTAAGTACAGGTAAATCATGAACATCATCAAAGTCATCTTGATCATCATGATCAGCTATGCCACTAAATGTGTCATGGATCAATGTATTCGTACCATCATCTTCAACTGTGTTTTCTAGCGCATGATCATCTTCTTCCATAAGATCATTAACTTCATCTTCGATATTCACAGCTCCATGTTTTTCTGCTTGTAAAAACACATTCTCTGGGCTGTGATAATCCATATCATCTACCCTAGGGCACCCCACCTTTATAATAATGATAGACACAAATAAACCATGATCATGATCAAGTGATTATATATATATATATATAAAATGTTAAAACCATATAAATATTTAAAAATTCAATCAATATAAATACATATAATGAACAACTTACCAATGGACAATAATCATGCCCCCCTTCAATGTGACCATGTTTCCTACAATGTTTCTCAACTATCATGATTAAAAGTCATCTCGTCTTTAAGCCCTTACAATTATTGCAAGGACAATAACATTTCCCATCACCCTTTCTTTTCAATCTAGCCCACAATCTATCATTTGTCTCTTCATTTTGTTCTGGACTAATATTATCTGATATGATTTTTCTTTACCAAGCTTGACTATTTAGGTCTTCAAAAAATATCAAACTCACACTCCAATAATTTTTTCATAGATAGGTAACATAATCTAATAATTCTGATATTTTACACCAAAAAAATTTGGCATGCAACCACCCCTGCAAAAGAGAAGATAGTCTGAAGTTAATGACCCAAAAAAACACTTTAAAATGCTAATTCTAAAAATTATTAAATTCTGATTTTACTATGATTTCCAACCATTAAGACTCCTAAAATCAGAATATTGAACTTGATTACAAACTTCCTACAACGATGGAGGTAGCGAGCTAGTAAGAGCAAGTAACCCATTCCTAAGGAGCAACAAGTTAGAATTATCATTGCTAATGTAAATATGGATTTATCATTTTAGTTAAAGATGCAATGTGTCACTTCTTATGACGAGCTTATCCCTAGGGCCCTCAACATTGAGAGAGCCCTAATAAAAAACAACAAAAGCATTGGTAAGAGAATGATTAGGGTACAAACCCTAGGCCTCCGTAGAAACATAAAAAATAACTATAGCGGATTAGTGAGGTTACAATACTAGAAATATTGAGACATTGTAGGTAATAAATTTTTTTTGCAATCTAAAGATTGTAGCCAATAACAAGCAAACTATGTAGCTTAGTGAAATTTGTAAATGTAATCTACGATAAGAAGAATGACAGTCACTTGAGATGTGACGGTCAAAAAGAGGCTGAGCAGTGACAAGATAATAAAGCTCAAACCTTGCATAGTAAAGTGGAGATTTTAACAATGATTTTCCTTACCCCCTTGCTGACCTTAAGGGTTTTTCAAATGCTTTTGGTAGTGTTAGACAAGGAAAATGCAATCAGGGAATGACTGTCCAAATGAATTAACAGTGGTAATCATAGGTTCAATGTTTCTTCTTAGCCATTAATGTATAATGGAGGTAGTGGATTGCATGTTTGAGCAGTGTTTTGAGACTCATCAAAGATGGGAGAATAGTGAATAATACCTTGTGGACTGTGAAGTAGTGTCAATAAGGTTGAAGGATCTTAAGAACTACAATACCATGAAACAATGAGTCCCTGTAGTAAGTAGGCAGTCTATATGGCATAGTTTGATTTTATAGAAGGATGCTCATGAAAGGAATCTTCAAGTGATAGTGAGTGTGTGGTACATTTAGATGCGGATTGAGGAATTCACCAATACCAGTCTTAAAGAGTTAAAGCATTAAATGTGCAAGAAAATCAAATCATACACAACAAAAAATTCTGTCTTACCTCTTGCATAATGCCTTGAGTTTGAAGAAAAAATATCATTGTATCTTCATGATGAAATTGCATTTGACCTTAATAATTGATCACTTTGTAACCATAATTTTAAAACATGCTGTTATTGCTTATGGAGGCAACATTTTGAGCAAAGCGATGAGTGGTGGTTTGGAACAATGGCAGGTATGAAGGACTTGCTTCATAATGCATGCCTATGTGGTCTGGCTTGAGACATGCGTTCTTGGGAGATTGAAGGTGGATTATGGAACTCAAGGGTTACCATGAAAATGATTAAGCAAAGGCCCGATATCTATTTAAAAGCCAGCATCATGAGAGATGTAAAGATGTCACATACAAAACCCTAGTAGTAGCTGGAGTAATGAATATAGTGCCAAAGAGGGATAGTGTATTTGGGGTAGATTAAAGGAGATCTCCCACATTTATCTAATTCACGGGGGAAAATACATCATTTATTTATTTTTTTAATTAAAAAATCATTTCTAAACCCTATAGAGGGGATACATTGATACTTCAAAAGCCTTTGAAGGAATTTGAGATTATGCAAATATATGTCAAAATAACATTTTATAAAGTTTAGAAAATATTGATCACTCTCTAGAATAGCCCATTAAACATGGGTTGTGTAGATGCACTACATAATTGATATAACACAACCACTCTACATATCAACTAGAGTTATAGGCTCTTTATTGCAGCAAGAGGTAATTACTCTTCGATCATGTTATAATTACATCCTAACCTATTAAACTTGAGACAACTTGAATGCACCCAATGATGATTAACACCTACACTATACAACCTGAATTAACTAAATTATATGAGTGCCTCCATTTATATCACAACATAGCCACATTAAACTTGGGCCACACATGAATGCATCCTGTATTTGTTATAGCACAACTGTGCCAGATGACCAATAGAGTTATGGATCACATAATTATAGTCACAAGAATTTGTTCCTTGGTTTGTGATCTTATGGTGATTCCACACAACAAAATCTGGACATAAAATTCTCAAAACCCTAAACCTCTAAAAATGAAATCTCATGAGATGTTGCTTTAAAATATGATTTTCAAACTTGGAACTACAAATCTAACTTCACAACTGAATTTTGCAAAAGACAATGACTACCCTCAACCTGGTGATATCTTCTTGAATTTTTTATGATTTTCCCAATGTCCCTTAGTTCTCCACAAATTGTCTCAAGTAGAGCAAAACATTGTCGCAATAAATCAAACACGAACTCACTTTTCTTTATGTCGGCCACAATTTGATTTTTTTTCTATTTTTCATGTTTGTTGGAAATTCAACGAAAATGATAGCCGACATTTCGATGAACCCCAGTTTCATCAAAATTTCAACAAACGTCAGGGATAAACTTTGGAAAAATTGAAAATTACACATCAAATTTTACAAGCACCCGACGATACATCAAATTATACATATTTCGTCGAACAGTTTCGTCGGATTTTGCAGTCAAATGAGTTAGTTTGTGTTTTTCATGATGTCATTATATATAGGGAAATAAGAATATATTTTCTGTGATTCATGGAATTCACCTCACCTTGCATTGATTTCCAAGGTGTTGTATCAACTATATAGGGGTTAGAGATAGCTAGTTTATTTAGTTCAGTAATAGTCTTAGGGGTTGAGTAGGAAAGTTGGGTTTAACTATCATTAAGTATTATTGTTTATCATAGGTGATTCCAATACCTACTAAGGTATACCCTAGGAATACCCTCCTAATTTTATGTTGAGTTTAAAATGTAGGAGATACAACCAAATCTCATTGAGTTAGCTCAAATTCATCCATAGCCCTATAGATGAACTATTTTTTTCACTTATTGACAACCCTAGACTTGTGAGTAGAGTTCTGTTCTAGGAGGTGGAGTAATGATTCTGAGATCTAATAAATTGGTGTTGTTTCTAGGGATGAATTAGCTATTATCAGGTCTTAGGCAATGGGAAACACTTTAAATACCTTATTAACACAAGTTTATAGCTATACATTTTTTGGGCTAGTTTGTTGAACACCTTGAATACTGAGAGGGGGTGAATCAATATTCCTTGAAATTCATTAACTTAAAATGTATTTCACAATATCTCATTAAATATGCTGTAATGTAAGAAACATTAAAATCCTACATCACATCAATAGACACAAGAACACCAAATTTTTATGTGGAATACCCAAAAAGGGAAAAATCATGGTGAGGATTAACTCATAATATATTATAACCAGTTACAAGATATTACAAAATGACTCACTACTAGGTGGACCCACTATCTAGAGGGTACATTGTCCATGTAGACACCTAAATTTGGACACTCACATTATTCCAAATTTATCCCTCTTCGTGTAAACATCCTCTTATTTGTATTAATTAGGTAATATTGATATTATCTAATTAATATCCCTTAATTCTTCCAAATCCCTAAGGTATTTAGTTAATAATTAAATACCTTACCCCTTTACTCTCCTTTTCATCAAATGAATTAAATAAATATGGCATTTATTTAATTTCTCACATGTCACATCTTTTTATTAATCTTAATCAACCATCTAATCTCATCATTAGGGATGTGTCACATCCTCCAACTTTTGGAAGTTGGCCTCTAATCTTCCTTAACCACTAATTATCTTCTAATCACTGATTAGCTAATCCAATCATCATCTTGGTCAAATCTCCCCATCCCCCAAAGAATTTTTAATTCCTTTTTGTCTTCCCCATGTGAATTTTTAATTAACATTTATTCATCCAAGACTCTTCTCTTCCCCATGCAAGTTCTAGAACCTTTGACTTGTCACATCAGTCACATGTGCCAAAGTCTTCTAGAATCTTTGACTTGTCACATCAGTCACATGTGGGTAAGTACTTACCTTTTTAGGAATTTTTCGTTATCCAAGGTACATCTCACTTATTTTTTTGGGAACCTTGTCTTATCCATAAGATATCACAATCATGCGAATTTTAAATTCACTTTTATTCATCCAAGATTCTCCTCTTCACAATGTGATCATTGAGAGGTCACATCACCCTTATTCCAAGGTACTCACAAGTACCTTCCCATCACATGTCATCTTCCACCTCATGTGTCCTTATCCATCTTGCCCATGGTGGCAAGATCTCAACCGTTTGTTTCCCTAGGGTGTCTCTCCATAAAATGAAGGATTTTTCTTTCATTCTATTCATTATGTATTCTAATTCAACAACAATCTCCAAGCTCAATCATTCAAATATCTCTCTGTTGGAGTTAAAATGACACTGAGAGGGGGGGGTGAATCAGTGTCTTAAAAGATTTGACAAATTTTAAAAATTCAAAAACATAGCTCATATTTGATCTCAATGTTATTCTAATTAATGCATTCATGAGTTGAATGTAATCATTCATAAACAAAATTGAGAAAAATAATAATCCCAATAGTGTACTGAAACAACAACACAGTAAGCAGTGAGAACACAAAAGAACAAAGTGACACAAAATTTATTGAGTGGAAAACCCTCCCGGGGTATAAAAACCACTCCCTAAATGCCTTCTAGGCTTAATCTTTTAATCAAATATTCACAATGCTTTATAGGCTGATTTTTGAGCACCCACTCAAGGAGCACCAACCCCTCGTTTAGAGATATCTATCTCAAGGAGTACCAACCCCTCAAATTATGTTTTGAACAATAATAATAACTCAGAGGATTTCTCTATTTTCAGTTAAGCACATATTTCTCTATTTTCTCATCTACAAAATACCTTAAAGATTCAATAATTGAATCCCTAAAATACTACATAGAGAAGAAATTTACAATCTCTGCATCTTATTATTCAAATTTTATTGCAGAGTTTTATCCATATATTTTCATACAGCCAAAGAATGATAATCTCAGAATTACAACAATAGAAGCAGAAAAGAGTTTTTTGCTTCTATTTATACATCTACTAGATAGGTAACTATCTTCAGGAGTAACGACTGAACAACCAAACAAAACAAGAGCCATTTCACCTAGCTAAGAGCCATCCTCAACAAGACTGAAACTTATGAGATCATTTCTCTGCATAAAAAGCACAACTGCCCACCATAGAAAATCATAACCTCTAATGAATGAAAGACAATACTCAATGAGGGCATCATTTGTCATATTAGTAACAGAGATGTAGAGAGCAGTTAAGGAAAATGGTGATTATAAACCAATATGTGTAGCATGAAATGCATAAATAAAAATACCAGACAAATTTTGAACTTCCAAGGCTCCATTAACCACTGTCGAGCTTCTAGCCAAAGAGGCGCAACAAACATAGTAGCCATACCATTCATTTCTAAACCAAAAATGAATTTCATCCTAACAATGCTGTTACAGCAAGCAACAATAGCAAAGAACAGTTTATGAAGCTTTCTCATGATGGCAGCCAGACTATGGTTTCATACCCAATCAAAAAGAATAATCACAAATTTTTCCCTAAGTAACCTTCATTTTAATTGATGTGACAGTATGCCGAAGGCAACTTTAACGCCAAACGTTCAACCCTAATTCAATCGTTAGTCATCCTCTTGGTTCAATTCGCTTTCGCTGTGACACATCAGAGTTGGGGAGAAGACATATCAAATACATCATGTCTCATCGATGGGCTTCCTTAGTATATTATGCATTCGCTGAGACATAAGGAAACTTCTCACCGAGATGCCCTTTTTGTTTCATTTACTATCGCTATAGCTTTTGATATCAGAGAGACATCATATAGATCAACTTTGTTATACCGAAAGTCATTCATATGACTTTGTCGACAAGACACACCATCCTCGCCAAGACCTCTCTTCGATGAAAGAGTCTCACCAAAAAGACTTTTCAACTCTTATGTGTCACTGTAACCTACAACCTTCGGGGAGACCTCTCGGAGAATACTTTGTCATACCAAAAAAAAACTTTATTCACTGAGTCGCTGAGACAATACCAATATCTTGCTGAAAGCACTTCATAAGACTTAGTCGGCAAGACAAAAGTGTTCGCTATGACATTCCATTGAAGAAAAACTCTTGAAGATATGCAATTTTCCAATGGTGGTCAGTGTGACATTGCACATTCGCTAAGACCCTTCGTCGAAGCCTTAAGATCTTGCTGATGTGTTTCCATTTAATCTTCGATCGGTGTGACATACCAATTTCGCTGAGACCACATACCGATGAAATAACATATGCCAATAGAGATCACTTTCTATCGCCAAAACAAAAGAGAAGTCTTGCCGACAGCAGCTAGTATGATAAATTCAATCGACATGACATCATAAATGTCTTGCCGATAGGAAACACAGACATTTCAAAATGGATCGGGGAGACCCTGCCATACTCATTCCGATATGTGTAAGCCCAAATGAGAAACAACCAATACCTGTGATATGCAAAAAGAACCATCCTGACAAGGAAACCAACTGTCAAACTCTGTCAGACAAAGAAATAGAATTCATAACATGAACTAGAAATCTCATCACCATGAATTTGAATCATAACAGATATCTTTCTGTAATAGCCAAGAGACATCAAAGAAGCATAATAAATCATAAGGATCCAAACAGAGACTGATCACCAAAGAGAACCAACTGAAAGAGATTTTTTCATCAACGACAAACCATAAACACAACTGAGATCCAACACTCTCATCTCAAGCTCATTCAAGCCCAACTTTCATCCTCCATTTTTTCTCATATTCAAACTTCATCCTTTGCACTTGCATCTATCTTGTTCATCAACTCAACTACCCCCATCCTTCATTTGAATCCTTATCAAACCCTCATCATTTTGCATCTAATTGCATCTGTCTTGCCATCAAAGTAGCACAAAAAATCAACCATCAAGGGAAAACCAATGATCAATTCAACACAAGGTATAATCAGCTTCTCTTTTATCTTTATTTTGTTTTGAATTCAACTAGGCTTATCTCGAGGTGTCAATGCTATTTTCATTCATTTTTCATGTTGTTTTGCATCACTTAGAGTAGGTCAACTTCGCTGGTTCACATTTCTGGCATGCCTAGTGGGACCCATAAATGGGTTCCTATCATTTTATATTTGTTGTTGTTTCATTTTTGTAGGTTAAGGATGCAGAGGGGCGTACCCTCCCTTAGCCCTTGCAGAGGGGTGTACCCACCCTTGCAGAGGGGCATACCCTCCCTTGCATAGGGGTGAACCTACCCTGGACAAAGCCTTTTGTGAGGTAAAAACAACCATTTAAGCTTCATTTTGGTTTTTGTTTTGATTGTTTTTAGATTCTAACCCACTAACATCATTTGTTTGTGAGTGTGTTTATTTTTTTGTTAACATTCATGCAGCCTATTTCATAATTGATGAAGAATAGAGAACAAAATAGCTAACATTTTTCTTGTAGGATGATCAATTTATCTAGTTTGTTTATCATTTTCCTTATTGTTTTCACTGATTAATCTAGGCACATAGTTTAATTAAGGGGTAGTAAAATCTATTGTTTTCCATGTCTGTAAGTCCATTGTGTCACCCAGGGTGACACTATTCTATTCAGGTTTTCCCCTTGCACTTCATGTGAGCTTGGGGAGTAGTAAAAAACAATTAGTGTTCTCTTCTTTTGTGGGACCTACTTGGGGATTTCATCACCCCAAGGGATGATCCCAACCATAGATACAATTGGGGTATATAAAGGGGGGAGAGCAAAAGCTATACCCCAATCCAGTCACATTATGTCTGGCAGAGCGTTGAAGCTAGGGTGATACCTAGATAGATGTGAAGAGTTGGTCTGAGCCTTTTAGTATCTCGCTCGGGTTCTTGATTCACACTTGTAATAGGCTAGTGTTCATGGTTGTGCCTCATGTACCGAGAGTATATCGAGGACTCCCTAAATGCCTTGTTCATCCTAGATTAAGAATAGTGTTGGCCATACCTTCTTACTACTAATCTTAGGATTGTGCTGCTTGAACTATTTTCTTCATGCAAAACCAGTGCATATCTTATTAGTCAAGTCAGTCTTTACCTATTGCTTGTTGTTTGCTGTGTTTTTTGGTCCTTTCCATAGCTATTTTCACTTAGGTCAAGTCCAAGTCTATTGCAGAGGGTCAAACCTTCCCTCTAAAGGGGCGTACCTTCCCTCTATCTTAGTCATCCCTTAGCCTATTTCTATCAAAATTGTCAAATTTTTTACTAGATAGGTGAACCTGCCCTATAGAGGGGTGTACCTACCCTATAGAGGGGCAAACCTACCCTCCAAACAGTCAGTTTTTCCTTCTGTTCACTCAAAACAACTTGTTTCTTAGGTTGGGTGAACCTTCCCTTAGAGGGGCATACATGCCCTACAAAGGGGCATACCTGCCTTGTAGAGGGGTGTACCTACCTTACAAAGTGGTGTACTTTCCCTGAAGAGGGGTGTACCTACCCTACAGAGGGGTGAAATTTCCCTCCAAATAGTCAGTTTTGCCTTTTGTTCAATCAAAATACCTTGTTTCTTAGGCTGGACAAACCTACCCTTAGAGGGGTGTACTTGCCCTGCAAAGGGGTGTACCTTCCCTTCAGAGGGGTGTACTTTCCCTGTAGAGGGGCATACTTGCCCTGCAGCGGGGTGTACCTACCCTATAGAGGGGTGAACCTTCCCTCCAAATAGTCAATTTTTCTTTTTGTTTAGTCAAACAACTTATTTCTTAGGGAGGGAATACCTGCCCAGTAGAGGGGTGTACCTTCCCTATAGAGGGGCATACCTACCCTACAGAGGGGTGTACTTTCCCTCCAAATGACCAATTTCACCTCTCATTCAGTCATTTTGAGTGCCCATTTGTCTATTTCGACTAGCCGTTCCCTTGTTCTGAGTATCCGTTTGCTCATTCCGAGCATTCATTCCCTTATTTTGAATAGCCATTCCTTGCTCTGAGCATTCATCCCCTCAATCCAAGTCTTCATCCTATCATTTGAGCCTCTGTTCCCCCATTTTGAACATTTGTTTTCTTATTCTGAGTGGTCATTTCCTTGTTCTGAGCATCCATCAACATTTTATGAAAGTCATCATTTCATCGACCAAATCACATAGGTGCATCTTAGAACATCATTAGAGTCCATATCTATCATCAAATCATCCATCCCAATCATCTAAACTTCGTTTCAGGGGTTTTTATTTTTATGCTGAAACTTCGGGAGGCCATAACTTTTGACTCGGGTGTCTGATTGGGCTGAAATTTTATGGGTGGTTGCGTTATGAGATGGCATGTGGATTCCCAATTGAGCTTGAGTTGATTGACTCCTGTTTAGGCACATTTTTGGGGCTTCAAAATTTTATCTTGACCCTCAAAATTGTAATTTAGTGTTTTTTTTTTAATTTTTGAAAAATTGTTTTCGTTAATAACTCGGAATGCATGTCTCAAATTTGGGATGTTAGTTGGTAATTCATCCTACTCTCAAAGGTATGCTTGTGAAGTTTCCTAAAATGGAAAAAATTGACAATTTTTGAAAACTGCCAAATCTGGCAAAAATATGATTGTCAACACCTTACGTCATATAGTTAAAACCCGTGAACTTGGTTTAGAATCAATCCTATCACATCCTCTGATCCAATCCTAATCTGAGCTTTAGTCCATTTGTAGGTCATCCGTTTATCATCTAAATCAAATAAAAACATCTTAGAATGACTCTAGTTTACATATCCATCATCATTTTTCCCATCTTAGTCCTCTAAGCTTGATTTGAAGTGGTTATCTAAATTGACCTAGGAGTCTAAATCTAATCATCATCATCTGCATCTGCTTAGGATTGTCATCCATCCTAAGTTAATCATTATTATTGGCCTAATCAATTCACTTTCAATCTCAAGGTGGATTCAGTGCCACAATCATCTATCTATCCTTTAATCAGATCAATCAGTATCCTAAATCACCTAAGGTAATCTTTGAATGGGTTTTAGAATCCCTCTCATCACCCTATCCAATCCATCATTTTATTTTACCAATCGATCTTATCCGATCTAATCCAACCACATCTCTATCGAATCATCTTTGACCCAATCAATCTACTTCCATGTCAAGGTAGATTTAGTGTCAATCATCCTCTCATAGTCAAATCCAATCATCAAAACCAATCCCATCTCATCATCCAATCATCCTAATCTAAACTTTAATCCAATCCTGATCTGAGCTTGACC